>JAKLLW010001143.1:0-18222 GCA_022814695.1 Neocatenulostroma microsporum
CCGGCGTATATCATTCTCAGCACCATAGTCTCTTGCTGGCTATCGGTTTCCGGGTCCAGCTTCCGGCCAAGACCCTTGTTGACCGCGAGGAGGACGAGTATGGCTTGAGCGGTAGCTACGACACTCGCGGCAACAGCCGTAGCGTCATCGTAGCTGAAGAGTGCTGGCAGTGGTATACGAATCCAGATCCGGACAATGAGGAAGAGTAGCATGACGGACACGCAGAACGCCGCCGCAACGGTGACTTCGGGGCCATGGTTGTCTGGTGTGACTAGTCGGGCGAAGGGTGGCAAAGGTGTTGCTGCTGTTGCCATGATTAATGGGTTCCGCTGATGTTATGGGAGCAAGAGTCGCTACGTCAGGACATCTTGGGCGATATTGCGGTATAAGTGTGAAGCACAACCACACCGTAATGTCGCATTTGCGGCGACGGTGGGAATGCCGATGGTTTGGGACGCAGAATCTCCAGCATCACTATAGGTCTTAGTCCTTCATAGCCGGTAAAACGCCACTGCTTCGAAACGCTACGAGCTCCGTGGCATAGATGCGGTAGCCAATGCGACATCCTTATCAACTTGCTGCCGCAGCTCCAGAATCTCAGCTCAACGTGGCTGCTTCGTATCAGGAACGTCCCGGTGGTATCTAAGGGTGCTCGGGATGTGGGCCGAACAGCCAACTCTGGTCGGATTCTCGCGTGGAACGCCCATTTAGGCCACGCCCACGTGGCCAGCGTAGCAGGCATGGTTGCGCCAACCATAGCAGGAAATCATGGTCCATGGAGTTGGCATGGTCAGGGGAGCCACATGGCGCATGCAGGGACTGCTTGATCAGAGCCTGGGTATCTGGTTGCTTCCAGCCGAAGGTAGCATCCAGATGTAACGAGTCATGCCGGTGGTGTGAGCGTGGGTGAGCGTGGGGTTGAGTCGTAGAACGGAAGATACTTGCAGTCATCCGAGTGGTGGAATGAAGACTGAGAAGCTCCGGACGTCGCCTGGAGCAGCGTGCCGCTTGCGAGGGTGCGTAAGTAGTTAGCATTAGGTTGTCCTTCCGTCCGCCCGCGCCCCGGCAATGGATCCGCGATAAGCTAGCGTACTTTCTCCCATTGCTTCGCGCAACTTCAATTCTTCTTCGCCCACCTCTTCCGAAACGTGGTCGCATGGTTGTCAAAATCTCTGATTGTGTTGCTAGTTATGGAAGGGGCTATCGCCCATCATGGCCACCTGCCCGCTCGCGCACGTAGCGAGATCTGCCGCAGCATGACTCGGCAGGCAAGGTGTCTGTACGGCACGGTAAAATAGATACGGTCCTCGCGACTGACCTTTGGCGAGAGTACCGGTGTTTGCCGGCTCCTCGATTGCTTTACTTTTCAGTCCTTCAAGCTCTGCTTCCCATTTCTCTTACCTCCACCAGCACTTCCACCAGTGGTCATTCAAAGCTCACACTCGAGAAATAGACGTAATCAGCGGCCGCCATGGAAGGCAAAGATGGGTTCCACGTCTCGAACGGCGACATCGAGCTCAGCAGCGACAAAGTTGCCGAGGTGCAAGCCTATGGAGGTACCACGTTTGACGCCCGGGAGATGCAGCGTATGGGCAAGAAGCAAGGTACGCCAATACAATTCGCTCCATCCTGCACTACTAGCTTCAGTAGCAAGGGTCGGCTGCCAGCCTACTCTTTGACCGAGCGCTGCTGCGGAGACGTCACGCTGGAGACGTCACGCCTCCGCAAGACATCCTATATGTGCTTCTGTGGTGCCATATGTCCGGAGCCAAAGGCTGACAGATAGCAGAGCTGAAGCGCAACTTCGAACTCTTCTCCATCGTCGGCTTCATCAGCATTCTGCAAGCAACATGGGAGTCTACTCTACTGGCCAGCTATATCGGCTTGGAGAACGGTGGAACCGCTGGTGTTATCTGGATGAGTGTCCTGACATGGCTTTGCTTCATCGCTATGATTGCTAGCATGGCCGAGATGGCATCCATGGCTCCTACCGCTGGTGGCCAGTATCATTGGGTCAGCGAATTTGCACCGCCAACATGGGAGAAGCCGTTTTCGTACATTGTGGGCTGGATGTGCTGCCTTGGCTGGATTTCAGGCATCCCAGCATGTGCGCAGATATGCGCCGGTCTCGTACGTATACTGATGAGTGGCACCCTTGGAGGCCGCCTCAGATATCTGAGACAGCCGCTTGCTTTCGCTAACCCTTACACCCGTCGCTTGTAGGTACAGGGAATGGTACTCCTGGTGTATCCTGACGCAAGCGTCGCGTCGAACTGGCAGACCACACTGCTACTCTTCGCCTTCTTGCTGGTGGCGTTCTCGTTCAATATGTACGGAGCAGATTATCTGCCGCTTGCCGAGGGTTTCATCCTGATCTTGCATGTGGTAAGTGTCGCTGAAGACTTACGACGTAAGCCCCAGCCTTGCTGATATCATGCGCTAGGTCGGCTTCTTTGCCTTTCTCATCACCACGTGGGCACTGTCCGACCACGCGCCCGCCAGCAAAGTCTTCTTGGAGTTCAATGACGGCGGTGAATGGGGCAGTATCGGGCTCAGCACACTCGTTGGTCTGGGTAGTCCGCTCTGGTTCTTCATCGGTCCGGATGCCGGTGCACATATGAGTGAAGAGCTGAAAGGTACAATCAACGCTTTGCCATTTGGCTACCCACTGCTGATTCGCCTCATGATAGACGCTTCGATCACCCTTCCACGTGCCATGGTATGGTCGCTAATCGTCAACGGTATCCTTGGCCTCATCACTCTCATTACCTTCTGGTAAGTCTTGACACTTCGGCCGCACAATGATCGCCGGCTTGAGACTGACTTGCCTGTACAGCTTCTGCATCAACGACCTTGACTCAGTGCTCGACACACCCACTTGGCAGCCGGTCTTGGCGGTCATCTACAACATCTCCGGTTCATATGCCGCTGCCTGCGTCCTCGGCTCCCTACTCACGTTCCTCCAACTGTTTGGCATGATCAGCAACATCGCGACGGCATCACGTCAATGTTGGTCCTTCGCACGGGACCGTGGATTTCGTAAGCAACCCATTCCCTCCCAATTCGTACCCCAGTTGTCGTGTACTCTTGCTTACCTGTATCTCGTATCGATATAGCTTACAGCGACTGGATCAAGCACGTCGACCCGAAGCGCCAACTACCAGTAAACTCCCTCTACGTTTGCGCCGGCGCCAGCTTCGTCCTCGCATGCATCAATTTCGGGTCCGACTTAGCTCTGGATGCTATTCTCTCCGTCTCGAATGCCGCTCTCATCTTTTCGTACTTCGCCAGCGTGGGCTGCATTCGGCTCAAGCGTCTGCGTGGCGAGCCACTCGTAGGCTGTCGTTGGAGCCTTGGAAAATGGGGTGGACCAATCAACGACCTCAGCCTTGCGTTCCTGGCCCTGAGCTTCGTGTTCTCGTTCTTCCCATCGGCGCCGTTGAAGGGTGATCCGACTGCTGCTGCGGACATGAATTGGGCGATTGTGCTTTTTGGGGCTACGTGCATACTTTCCGGGCTGTACTACTGGTTTAAGGGCAGGCATGTGTACGTGCCTCCTGTCAGGCTGGTGAAGAATGACTAGGCATGTGAAGAATATCCCGGGGTTGTCGAGAGCTGAGCACTGAGGCGCTGGCTTTCTGCACGACATATTGGAACCTAAGAGAAAGAGCGATGACTGCCGTACACCAATCCGAGACTTCAGACAGCCACCATCTTCACGCTCTTGCGTTTTGTATCGTTGTTGTACTCATCATCCTCGCAAATCATCTATTAACATACTCTCATCGGGAAGGCTGTGGCGCTTCAGCAATGACATCACTGTGCAGATCGAAGGTTTAGCAAGTCTTCCATCTATCCTTACCTACAAGACAATCCCTCGAAGATACGGTCGCCAGTCCAGAGTCTCTCGGCGTCCTGGCCCTCATGGGAGATGACTGCACACCTAGATACGTCGAATAGCAGCTCGCCCGCTGTATTGAATGACGCAGACAGCTGCAGAGAGTAGGGCCGATTAGACAGTAGGCCGGGCGCAGCACAGCTGTTCACCGGAGTGGGAGGATAGAGGTGCCTCCAGAGTTTCCTCCAGAGATCGAATGACGAGAGCCAGCCGTGAACTTCTTCTCGCCACAGAATGCCGATTTTTTCGCTTCCGGTGTGCATACAAGCTTGAGCCACGACCGCAAAGAGATCAGATTGTTGAAAATTCTGCCTGGAGCCGGAGAGGACATCATTCGGTGTGAGCTAGGCAGGCCTACATCACTCAATGACGCCGAGGGCCGATACGAGGCCGTGTCATATTGTGCTGAAAGGAACCATGATACGGCAAGTATAGAAGTCCACGGTATCCGCGTGTATGCCCGAGAACGCAGATGCAGTCAAACGCACAGAGCTGCGTCAGTTGCGAAGGCAATGCGTTTCGTCTCTACTCGGGCGCTTCTGCGCTGCTAGGCAGCAGAGACATGAGAAACGGGAAGCGATGAGCCCCAGTATTGCTCTGAGGACTGCTCGTCTCGCTTAGGGTCCAGTACAGACTCACGAGACAGAGGTTACGCGTTTATGGGCCTAATTGAGCCTGACCTTGGCATCGTGCCAGACTACACTCACTCGAACACTGTCGAAAAGGTCTACGTTGATGCATGTTGCGCCATCATTTCAGAATGCGAATCCCTTGACTTCCTCACGGAAGGCCAGGAGTTGAGCAGAGACGACTCTATACGTCTACCTTCCTGGGTTCCCAATTGGAGAATCGCACAAGGCAGGGCTGGTCTCTCAGATCGACATTACATAAAAGACACACCCTGCAACGGGACTTGGGATCAGCAAGTAATGTCCACCGCCCACAAGTTCTGCGCAGGAGACGAAATCTCTAACGACATCTGGGAGGCAGCGAACGTTGCTGTTGAAGACTCCCCACACGGAAAGGTGCTGCGGACTAATGTTCTGGTAATCGACACTGTCCAAGCCGTGCTGGAGCCGAAAGAGAGTTGGGACTCTTGGATGGGTGCACGACAGGATGCCGTAGAAGTCTGCGAGACGTTTCCTGCACAAAAGATAGCCGTTAGCCAGCCAAGGAATGTTTCGGAGAAGACATGTAATGAAGATAACGAGGTCTCGGATCCCGAATACGAAGAGACTGTTGCGGACTGGGAGGAGCAGTGGAAATCCGAGGCCGAACTGGAATCCGACCGCGACCTCGCTTTTTGGTGGCAAGGTGACATGGAAGCTATCAAAGATGCATACTACGGTGCGGACGATACAGATGTGTACACCATAGAGAACGCCATTTACTGCACATTCCAGTTGAGCGACGATGCTTACGGCGCGGAGGACGAGTGGGAACGCGAAAACATGAGAAACGACGTCTTGTTGGGACGCCGGCGGTTCTTTATCACGGAGTCTACAGTAATGGGCATGGGACCTCCGCGGATGCAGAAGGGCGACATGGTGTGTATATTCTTAGGCTGTTCCTGTCCCTTGATCGTTCGTAAGGAAGGCGACAAGCACTTTCTGATAGGAGAGGCTAGCGGAAATTGACCCGCATAGCGCTCTACTAGTAACAGCACGACTTTCTGGTCTACACGGCCTGGAACCGACCAAAGTACCAGATGAGGCAGCGGCAAGTGGCAGGATAACGGGTTTTACTGGAATATCGGACGTTCAACGCGGTCGCATACTTGGGGGTCGGGTCCCCACAGCGACCATCTCGTCCAGCAGCACCGATACGTCCGTCAAGTTGCGCACTCCCAGTATCATGTCCTTCACCTTATCGCCTTGGACTGCGAAAGACCCAACAACATTCGCAAACTTCTCGTCTACTACTTTCGAATAGCCAGGCGCACCTGGCAAGCCAGGGAAAGTATCGAAGGAAATGTTCGTCGGTACCCCTTTCAGATCTAGGGTCAGCCATCCCCACAGCGCATCCGGGTCGTCTGAGGTAGAGACTTGCTTCATGTCCGCCGCGATCTTGTAAGTGGCGTTGGTCAGGATGCCGTCGTTAATGTTCATCGGATCGCGGAGATCAGTCGTCAGCGCTGCTGCGATGCCGAAGGGCACGCTGTACTGGGCTGCGCTGAAAGATGGCGGGTGGAGCGTCCAGGTGTTGGGATCGAAGACGTGAGGGGTGTTGCCGTATACGGTTACATTGCTCACGTCTTCTGGACTCCACGTGTGTCCGTTGGTACGGTACTCGTTGATGGCGTAAACGTACCCTTGCGCCCAGGCGTGAACAGGCGCCGCTTTGAGCACTTGATTCTCGCTTATCCATTGCGTACCCAGGCCCTCCAACAGATAGTGCCATTCCGGATGCGGAGAAAAGGCATGGAAATACCCCTCTGGATTCTCAAGAACATCTTTAGGCCCATGAAGCCCGGCAATAGCTTGCAATGCGGCTTCAGCGCCCAAGTGGCCCGCCCGAGCAGGATGTAGTCGTCTCGTGTCCGCGTCGTTGCCGATGTAAGCTTCCAACCCTGCGCAGCTGGACGCCGCAATACCCATAGCGGACGCGATGGTATCGGCGTCTTGGTCGAGGAGATGAGCGATTGCGGCAGCAGTGGCTAGCGGGCCATTCAAGCCTATAGCGTGGAAACCTCTGATGCTCTCGGTTTCCAAGGTCGTGGCAAAGCCAATGCGAGTCGCAAATTCGTATCCTATCGCGAGAGCAGTCAGGAACTCCTCACCAGTCTTGTGGAAGGCTGCTGCGATGCTCAGGACGGCAGGGAGCACGGCTGAGGCGGGGTGGGAGTCCTCGATGATGTGCTCGAATTCGAAGTCTCCCGCTGCAAGACTTATGAGGAAGAGTTGTCCGGAGAGCGAAGTGGTGGTGCCGTCTAGGGCGCTGTAGGTGTTGTTGCCTGGGCCGCCAGTACCGTGCGTCAGGGTGATGGGCTCTATGGCGCGGCGGTAGACGGGTTGAACGCCGCCCGCGAGCATGACGGCGAAAGTGTCAAGGAGAAACAGTGATAGCAGGGTTATGAAAGTCGAAGGAATGGTGGCGAGAGTGGTGTTGGCTGCGAAGCCTGCCATTTCGGCGGTGTAGTGTGTAGTGTTGTTCATTGTGTTGATACTAGTGGAAAATGACTAGGGAACAGGGTAGTGATTGAGTACGGTACAATAAGAAGGGCCTTCCTCCATGAACGGGCAACTACATGTCTATATACTCAGCTGGGTAGAGTTGGGGCCTACATCCGCAGCCAGGAACCATCATGCATGTTGCGTGGCCTTGATGGCGTAGCGACGTGGTGCAGCAAGGCTGTAGGGCTGAAAAGCTCCGAGAATGCATTCCATGGTGCCCTGGAGGAAGTCAGCTGGCTGCATGCGCAGATGTACTAAGAGCAGAGATGAGCCAATGAAAGGTTGGAGCAACTGCCTAGCCGGGCGGAGTGAGCAAGAGCACCTCATAGAGCTCCCAGAGTTGTGCATGGCTACTCTCACTTCTTCGCGCGCATGCGAGTGTTTCCGAATGTGGCAGCAATCGCAGCGAATTTCGCAATCATTGTTCGTGAGCCGGCGAACAATGCGTACTTTCTTGGGCGCATGCGATTGTGTCACATCTGTGCCATAATCGCAGTCAAGGAGCGATTCTCGCAACTGCGCAAGCTCGCAAAGCGCGAAGCCAGCCAAGCGCGGCTGCTCCCGCTGTCGCAATCCCAACTGTTTTGTCTGTTCTGGCCAGGTTAGCGACAGCAACAATACGAAAAGCCGTATTGAACACACAGAGGCGTCACTTCCAGACTCGTCGCGTTTCATTCGTACTTCGTTAGTGCTTGTACACCCCGTAGTCACTGTGCAGTACCGGTCGAGGGTTGGACGTCTTCAGCTCAAGACTGACTCCTTGCCAAAGTCGCGAAACAGCTGCAATCAGGGTCTTGTTACACTTGAATATCTCTGAGAGTCACCTTCGCCAATTTGGCCTGAACACACGGTATACCGCTCAAATGTTCTTCTCCAGCCTTGGCAACTGCCTCGCTGGAGTAACGTACTTCCATGACGCTGTCAAGGTCGAGGGTAGTGCTTGCGCTGCATGCCCCGATCTTACGACTTCGGAACCGCGGCGACTGGATTTGCTTTCTTCGATACCGTGTTCGTTGGAGCCTGAACTGCAGGCGATGTAGTCAATGCCGTAGGGGCGGTTCTTGATTTATCTTGTTTCTGCTGAGCTGGCGCGATGTGCACCGATGTTGATGGTGCTGCCGACCTGATAGTCTTTGAGGTGTTGCTGATCTGCGCATCTCACTTTTTAATGTGTGCTCGAGCAGCTCGATGCGCTGGCTGAGCCCCTTCATCAAATCCTTCTGCGTACGCAGCTTCTTGAACACTGGCGCCGCCTTGTTTAGAATCTCATTGCTCTGATCCTGAGAACGACCTTCTTGCTTAAGGGCGCATAAGGGAGAGCGAGTAGAGAGTGCTACACAGGATTTCATCTCCGGTCCACATTTGGGTCCAAAAGGCTTTGACGTAGTGTACAGAAGCGCTGCAAGCTCAGAGAATAGCCTGGCTAATGCTAGGCAGTCAGCTCTCGAAGCCTGTCGAGAACGCTCGCAAGCTCATCAGCGCTCTCGTCCTGCACCTTCGCGGTCTTCAGACTCTTCACATCCCGCCACATCATGTTGTAAAACGTCTTCTGCAGGACGCCCATCACTTCATCGCTCTACTCCAACAGCCTAGCCTGTTGGTCCATGAAGTCTCTGGAATGCTCGCTCTGTTCCTTCGCATCCTTTGCCTTCGCCATGTTCGACTCCACCTCCGCAATGACCTTGAGAGAGTTCCATTCTGTCTCCATCTTGAGCTTATCGCTTCGCATCGCATTGACCGCATCGGCAAGCTTCTGACCACTTAGCGTACGATCTCTCCAATACTGCCATACGTTCTCGGTGAGGCTGTCGGCGGATTCGATCCTTGCCCCGCCAATTGTAACGTTGAGACCACCGAGAAAGTGCTAAAGATCTGGTTAGCAGGGACTTCCGCGGTACCATAGTTCCGGGGTGGTACGTAGACGTACAAAGCTACTTGCGAGACGAGACACCAGGTGCTCGGAGATCTCGACTTGGTCACGGTCGAAGACCTGATACAGGAGCTGCCAGCGCATTAAGAACGCTGAGCCGAACCCGAGCGTAGTGTTGATGGTGACAGCGCCCAGGGCTTCTACAAGGTTCATCAAATCGTTCGAGTTCTAGGAGACGTCAGCAACAGTAGGATCAGAGAAAGCTGCCTGTCGATCTGCCGTGTGAATTGGCTCGACGTACCGTGTGGGTCTCGTGATAGTTCTTCCTCTTCTCAGGCTCCACCGTCCAGCCAACCTCAGAGAGCGCCCATGGAATTGGGCGTCCAGCCATCTTGTTTGGAATCATATCAAGCTTTGCCTCAAACGCATCCATCCAAACCTTGATGTTGCCCATGCTGGTCCCTGAGGGAAAGTATCTCCTCCTCCCCTGCTCGCGATCCGACTGCACGGCGGGGGCGCTGGCCTTCTTGGCCATCCAAGCGGGCCGGCCAGTATCCTTCCAAGTATCAACTTGCTTGACAAAGTCAATGTCTGCTGTTCTGGTCTTTCGCTGACTCCCATACCACTCCGCTGCGCCTTCGATATACTTCCTCAGTCCAACAAGCAGGGTAAGGTACTGGGCCTTTGTCGGTGGGTTCCCGTTGTGGTCGGTATGGAAGAATCCTGCAGACGGATCAGCGCTCTATCAATATTGGCATGCATTTGAAGCCTACCATAGATACAAGGTCGCTTGGCGTCTCGATCGGTATCCGTGCTGCTCGGGGCTCTCGTCGCAGGTCTTCCTCGGGGAGCGGGTGTCTTGGGCAAAGGCTCTTGGCTGCTGGGGACCATGCTACCGAGTTGTTGCTGCTGTGAGGCGCTTCGTACTTCACTCATCACACGGCCGTTTATGATGGCTCTCTTGAGGCGGTCCGACATGAAGTACAGGATGATAGCACCGTTTTGTCGGGCATACAGATTCTTGCCCTGAGCGGAGCTCGCAAGGAGAGGACTGGCAATTCGTGAGTTTGGGTGTGCGTGATCATCTTTGATGATCTCGTCTAGTAGAGCGAGATTGCCGCGGTTGGCCAATTGTGTCAGGTATCGCGACACCGTCCTTGCGTCATCGAAATCAATATTTGGAAACTTCCGTTCGAGATCGGCCGCGGATAGAGCTGGGATGTCGTCTAGCTTAGGATCAGGCTCTGAGGGGGCGAGATCGTCGATATTACTGAAAGTCTGCTGTCAGCGGTGTGAATCCACGAAAATCCGAGGACGAAGCAAAGGCAGATGACACTGGCAATAGGTGAGGTTGCAACTTACCGTGAGGATGTCCTTGAGACTTTGGTATACGGCGAGGACGGCGCCTGCTGAAGGTCGTAGAGCTGTCGGTTGTGTCGGCTGTGTTTAGGAGTACTGGTATACAGATCTTCCTCGTCTTCGGATTGCACACCAGCCTGCGCAGTCCCCTGACCACCTGGAGGCGGAGGCGGTTGTGAGTCCGCCACCTCCTGCGAGTCTGGTATAGCGTTCGGCGAGCTTGTGCGTGGCACCTGTATCTTGTTCGGGTTTGCCATGATGTGTGCACAGCGTTGCGCACAGGAGGTAGAATGCGGTAGCGATACCTTGGAAGCCAGATGCCGGGAAGGAGAAAAGGGGCTTTGCGACATTTCCCATCATCAGCCACAGTAACGGATACCTGCATACGTGATCCCAGAACAAGGAAACATCCGATAAGCACCTGTATTCGCACATGGCGTGCAGTTGTAGACACGCAGGTCTGGGGAAAGTTGCCCATACACCTGCCCAGGCTGTCAACGACTGCCCCGCCCACCTTTTGGTGAGGGCGATTGCTTCATGGAAGCTACTCGACGTACCCAAACGGATACCTGCATGATCCCAGAACAAGGAAGACTTTGATGAGCCGCTGTATCCGCACACCGCGTACGTTTCGACCACTGCCTTGCCAAATCTTCTTCGTGAGCCCGATTGATTTTGGCTACTACTCCATATAGCGGTCCTGTGAGAAATTCACCTACTCGAGACGATACTCCAACGCACTCATGGCTGGGAGGCGGAGTTTGGCGTTCCAGACGCGCATGGTCCCACTGGAAACTATCAGCGATATCCAAGCGGACCTCGTGGCCACGATCCAGCTAGACGAGAGCGTTCGTGCTGGGCTGCCAGAATTCGACGGTACAAGAGAGACCTCGCGAGCTCTTGTGCGTTCGCATGTTGCTGTGCGCAAGACTGTGGTAGATGAATTGGGACGTTATCAGAAGCGAAACAACACAAACGTTGTAGGTCTCTGTCTCTTTCTTCCGTCTGGACGACGGCACCAGAAGTCGCCACTGATACCTAGTAGGCCTATGCGGAAAGCCTTGCGGACAGCTTGTTGAAGGAGAAGAAGTTGAGCGACTGGTTGAAGGAAGCGAATGCGAAGGACAACAGCGAAAAGAGACGGAAGGAAGTCACGGATATACAGCAGAGGCTGGAGCAGCTCGCGATCAAGCTCGGCGGGACCACGGCTGTGGGCCAAAGCTCACCAACCTTGCAGCTTCCACGCGACGAGACGGAAGCAGACGCCGTTCTGGAAGCTGCGAGTTCACCTGCAGACCCGACCGGCTACACTCACGATGAGCTTTTCACAGCCATTGTTCAGCTTGCCAAAGAGCGGAAGCGCATCGTTCGTGGTCTCCAAAAAGATGTCGAACAACAAAAGGCCGCGATCACAGACAAGGATGAGACGATCGAGGGTTTGAGGTCCACGAATTCCACCCTCACCACCGAGCTCGAACAAGCAAAGCAGACCGAGGAGACAAGCGCGGCTCGTTTGGCCGACGTCGAAGAAGAGAATGAACAGCTGAAGAGAGATGCTGCGGAGGACAAGGGCAAGATCAGTGACCTGGAGGAAGATCTGAACAAGTTCCGCGATGCAAACCAGTCGGCTACCACGCAAGTTGACCTGCAGGAAGAATTGGATCGTCTTAGGGGTGAGCTGGAGTCAGTAAAGGCGACAAACGAGGAGCTGGAGATAGAACTCCAGAAAGGCGATGCGCTCTACGAGTCCCAGGAGGTGGAAGGTTTGAAGGAGGAGCTCAGGACAGCGAATGCTTCGGTGGAGACATGCTCCAAGCGCGAAACCACCAACAAAGCTCGTATTCAGGAATTGGAGCTATGCATAGCCAGCGCCATCATCGACTGTGTGGCTGAGTCATATTACGGCGAGAAGGGACTGTTCAACGTACCGACCTTGGTGGACTTTGGGGTGATCGAGCGGCTGGGCATCGATGTCAGCGGCCTAGCACCGCCACAACATCAACTTCACAAGATCCACTTTGTCGACGAGCGCCCCTCATCCCGTCAGCATGCCCCGTTCGCACAGGACAGGCTGTCTTGGCTGTGCTTTCTCGCTAGTCATGGTTTTGGGACCTTTTCGCAGGAATTTGAGCTGTTATCTACGGTGCAAACAGACATTCTGGACACGCAGTGCACCGCACAAACTCTCGCATTCGTCAACAGGTACCTAATAAGGCTGCTCGAGAACTCGAACGACTCACTGCTGCTCGCTTTCGCCGCTTCGCTG
This sequence comes from Neocatenulostroma microsporum, assembly GCA_022814695.1. Lineage (NCBI taxonomy): Eukaryota > Fungi > Ascomycota > Dothideomycetes > Mycosphaerellales > Teratosphaeriaceae > Neocatenulostroma > Neocatenulostroma microsporum. The sequence goes on from JAKLLW010001143.1 coordinate 12,567, forward strand.
TATACCCACTCACTACGGACCTCCGCATACACTGACTGTGAGGACTTGATGACCAAGGTATGACCAAATCTCACCGTCTCCCGTCGTCTGATCCATGTACTGACAACGAAACTTCACCAGGACGACTACGCTTTACCCAAGAAGCTCTTCATCTCACACGGTCCATTGGTGCAAGCCAGCGCTTTGCGTCTGATGAAGGCTATGGCCGATATCGACGCTTCCATCGATTTCAAGGCATACCCCAGGATCTTCGACGAGCGTCTGTCATACATCACGAACCAGATCGATGTGGCTGATCCTGAGGCTTCCACAGTACCTCCGCTTGTGGATGCCTTGTTCGGTGACATATATCGCAACATGGCCAACCATGGCAAGGGCAACGCGACTCCGGAGCATGTCTGGCTCCTGAAGCTTCCTGGTCCTGTTGGTTCATACGCCCTCATTTACCGTGAAGTCGAGAATGCACCAAGCGGCCTGGAGAGCACGTTACGAGGGAGGGAGCACATCTTCGTGGCCGGCACAGACAGTAGTGGAGGCGTAAGCTTCTGCCCGACCAACGATGACGGATCCTACGCCTTCTCATTCATCGTCAAGGCGAACCCGGCTAAGAAATTCGGTACTCTATATTTCCTTCGTATCGGCGAAGACGATTTCGGCCCCCTGGAGCGCGATCTCCTCACTCAGTCATACTTCCACAAGCATTTCCACACTTCGGCACTCGCTCAGGCTTCCTTAGCGTACATCAGGCTGACTACAGTCTGACGGAACTTTACCATTGTGCACGGATAGGAGAGGCCGTAAGCCACATGGGTGGCATGGATGTGGGCGGGCATGGTAACATGGTATACATCACACTCGTTTCTGCGATACAGGTCTAAGAAGAAATCCAAAAGTCACCAACATTCCCTTTGTCTACCTTTGTCTCTGACAATCATAGCCATTGCACTCCAGCACTAGCCTATATGCAAGGTGGAAGGTTCATGCATGATTCATATCATTCGTGTTCCACTTGAGCAAACGACGATAGCTAGCTGCAGAGTGCGGGTCAGTGCATAAAAGCGCACATCTTGCTCGTTGCTCATAACCTTCATCCTTTCTCATCCTCACCAAGCCTTCCCGTACTTGTCAACCTCACCAAACACGTTCATCGACGTTGCCTGACTTGCAGTGTCCAAAATGTTAACGGACAAGGGGACGCCACTCGAGCGATTCCTCTTAAACATCACTACAGCCAACGCTGAGGTCACGAAGTTCGTTGAGCAACTTCAGAATGGTGAGAAGGATATGGTCAAGGAGCTCCATCAACACTTCACGGAGAAGATTATGGCAGCCCAGGAGATCTGTAAGCAAGGCAACACGCTGTTGCAGGAGCTGAAAGAGCTCAAGACAAAGTATGGAGATCGACCACTCCAGGATCAGGTTCAGCAACTTCAGCAGGACAATGAAAAGATGAAGGCGAAGCTGGAAGGCTCCTCGCCTTCTGGACTTGGCTCGGACGATCTCTCAGTTATTGCGGCGTCGCTGATGGAAGAGGAGAATCTCCCAAAGGTCATCAGGGAAGCCATCGCCAGTGGCAGTACCGCCGCGATCCCACCAGACGCCGATGCTATAGCGTCCACTATCGCAATCCAGCTGCTAAAGCCCGATCAGCTACCAAGGCTCGTCAACGACGCAGTAGACAAGCTCACCATACCTCAAGCCACGATCGACGCAGATACGCTCGCCAATCGCATTGCAAACACTGCGGCGTTCAAGGACACATTTTCCACAGCAGTGGGCTCATCGCTTACGGCACCAGACGACAGTGTCATCGCTTCCACCATCGCAACCCAGCTGCTAAAGCCCGATCAGCTACCAAAGCTCATTACCGACGCAGTAGACAAGCTCACCACACCAGACGACAGCGCCATCGCTTCCACCCTTACGACTCAACTGCTACAGCCGGACCGTTTACCGACGCTCATCAACGATGCAGTGAACAAGCTCACCATACCAGACGGCAATGCCATTGCCACTGGCCTCGCGAACACTCCAGCTTTCCAGGACACCCTCGCCAAAGTAGCAGAGGGCTTTTCTGTGACGATGCCTACTAATACCGTCTCAGCCGCCATCCGACAGTTTCTCGGGGAGCATTTTGCAGACGGCTTGGAGGCCGCGATTTCGGGTGCAATGAAGAACCTCAATCTTGGGGGCCATGCACAGGCGACGTCTCACACTCAGCGTGGCCGTCCAGAGAACACCGTCGAGATGGAGACCAACGACCTCTGGAAGAAGTCTGGCAGTGTTGTCAAGGTCTGGGGCGACCAGCGGTCGGTGCAGCTGCTTCAAGCTTACCTGGCAAAAGGCGTCGCAATGATTCCGACGTCGTCGAACGACTGGAAGTGCGGCTTCGAGGCTTTGGAAGCCAGTCTGCCGGATGCCCGCATGAAACCGAATGACCATGTGTCTGCAGCGCAGCTGGAGGACCTTCACATCGTGAACGACCGCGACACCTGGACATTCCTCGCTCGACAATTCGTTCAAGAGCTCGTCGAGACCGAATCTATTGCGCAGAACGCTATCCTAACCGAACTCACCGCTACTAATGACCTCACCAGTCAAGCATTACAGCTACTACTCCATCGGCAGGGACAGATCGACAACACCAGTTACATGCTTGGCATGGTCGTCTGGAGACACGAGTACAACGCATTCCAGGTCATGGTCAACAAACCGATCCTTGGCGACCAGACGCCCGCTCGAGTGGTCTGGGTCTACAACAATAGCGCCACCTCTGAGAACGATTCATCCATCACCGATCCCGATTTTCTCGTGCAGACCAACCACTGGGATGGCATGGCTATCATCCGCAAGAAGGACACCCCATCCCATACTGGTGCCACGAAGCGAGACGCGACGAGCACCCCAGGCACTCAGAGTCTGACCTCCAACGACAATCTGCTGGGCAGACCTCCCACTCGTGGGCCGCCAGCAGCGAAGAAGAGCAGGCTCGGCGGCTTTCTTCCAACGAGAAAGAGTACGGTGTCTGAATCACCAGGCTTCATGGAGGAGACCACCTCATCTACCTTGCGGAAACAGAATCGATCCGCGCAGTCTCTTCACCAGAACTACCTCGCGGACGAGCCCATCGCAGTCAAGAAACGCTCGAACGACTCAAAGACAGGAACCATGGGTGCCATCGGCAGGCGCTTGGCTTCGATGACACAGCCAACATCCGCGCTCACATCTCAAAGCCTCCATCAGCCAGCCACTCTCCATTCCCGTCTAGGCTATGGAAACATTCTTCAAATCTCTGAGCCGGCCAACCCGAAGGTCCTGATCAACCAACAGTATCTGGCTAAGAAGATCACCGGTCATCTGGGCACAGCGCACCGCCAAGACAACATCAGTCATAATGCCAGCGGTGCGAACTGGTGCCTCAGCTCGCAGGTGTCAAAGAAACTGAAGGATCAGTTCCCATCGATCCGTGGCCCATGCAACAATTGTAATGAGATGAATCCAGGTCACGAGCGTCAGTGTGTCATTATGATCGACAACAACCATCTCCTCATCCGCGGTGCTACTGGCGATCCGCAGGGGCAGCCGCCTCAGCAAATACCCACCGTCATTACGAGCGATGCTGAATCAGGGTCGAACCATTCAGGGACCAGTCGCCGTACGGTGCGCTTCCAGGATCATCGCTCGCGACGTAGCAGGAGGTCGGACGAGGCATTGGTAGAAGATGAAGAGGATGGATCGACTGTGAGGGCTCGCCGCACGAGCAACGAGGAGGAGGAGGGCGAGGACGAGTATTGAGATGATGCTTGGGATGTGGTGATTGTGGTGTTGAATGGGCATTCTAAGGTGGGCATGATGACTGTAATTGTGTCCATGCATGGTTGGCATGGAGGCTGAGAGAGGTGTGGTACAGGAGATGGTGAGGTGCACGCGGGTAACGACTTTTGATCTACCGCATCATCGTCGTGCAGTGTACATGTTGCACACATGCAAGGCGAACGAGATAGCGATGATCATGATGTACTGCTTGTCAACTTCTCTCTCAACCTTTCTCTCCGTCTCTTGTCAACATCACGGTCTGTCGGACGACGTACATAGCCTAAGCTCACCATCGTATCCTCCTTTATGAAGGAAGGATCCATGAAGCTTCACCAGCCTCCGCCCGGATGAGAAGGTAGGCGCTGAATGACGACTGGGGTTGCTGGGTCCCCGAAGTGTTACAGTGGTGTATCAGCCCTGAACAAACTCCCACTCCTCGCTGGGATGGAAGATGTCTGCCAAGACACAGCTTTCACGGTCTTGTACCCCGATTGAGTACGCTCAACGTAGCATTCTTGAAGAGCGCAGGGTGTACGATCACGCCCTTGAACAGTGGACTGATGTGCGAGGTCGCAATTGGAGGAGTATGGCTAGATCTGCCGACATTGAGCTGGATTCACTCCATCCTCACACTCCCAGAAGTCCTCTCCGACATAACGAGCCGTTCCATGGACCTGTGGTGTACTGCAGTATGCTTGCAACATGTTGGCCCAGCAGGTGATGTTTGCTTGATCAAGGCTGGGGTACTGATGAACGTGCTGGGCTTGTGAGATGTTATGGATGAGGCAAGAAAGACCCTACCTCAAGCAGGAACCTTCTCATACTTCAGCGCACCAGATAGAGCGGTGGGCGCATCTTCATTCTGCGTCCGCGCGTCTGTGCGCACTCCACTGAGTGAAGGCGGACTTCAGCGCATGCAGTCGGAGGCAGTATGCTCAAGGCAGACTCGTCCAGGACAGCGGTGGCGTCTTCAATGTCGTGGACGTGTTTCCGTAGCATGCGCGGAAGCCAGAGTAAAGTTTGTGGGCAAGTGAATGTCTGTTGAACTTGATGCGTGAAAATGTTCAGCTCCGCGCGCCCTCACACAGCTGCCTTTATCCGAATGCGCAACACCGCGCAGCCGCTCTACTCAGCTGCGTCAACCTCGCTATGGCTTACGCTGGTGCTGATAGTGTGTCCTGTAAGTGTGAGCAACTGTCAACCGGGGAGTATACCCAAGCTACCGAACTGTTAGCCAACCCGGTGCTGCTACGCTATGTGCGCGCCAGACCGCGCAAGGCCTGTCACTGCCGCGCATGACGTCTCATAGGCTTCTCCAGTAGCGAGAAGAGGTTGACAATCGCTGACGGCCCATATGAGCGCGGAAGGGTCGCTGCGCATACACGGGAACCTACCTTGGCATACCGCGCATGACTACGCCAGGCGCGCCAGTACCTCGCAAAGAGCATTGTCGAGTGCGCTAGTGCCGACAGAGTGTCCGCGAAGGGGCTGCGAGATAGGGAGTGTTGTGCGCGGAAAGGCGAACCGTTGCGCGTACGTAAGCACCCACCCCAGCATACCGCGCATCACCGCGCATCACCGCGCATCACCGCGCATCACCGCGCCAGTTGTACTAGCACCTCGCACAGGGCATTTTCGAGTGCGCCAATGCCGAAATGGTATACGGAGAACTGTAGAGTGCCGTGCGCGAGGATGCATCCATACGGCAAGGCTAGGCTGCGCAACCAGCCCATACGTACGCCCGAGTGCGCTACTTCACCTTGAGCTTAGGGTTAGGGTTAGGGTTAGGGTTAGGGTTAGGGTTAGGGTTAGGGTTAGGGTTAGGGTTAGGGTTAGGGTT
>JAKLLW010001144.1:0-18210 GCA_022814695.1 Neocatenulostroma microsporum
AAGAAGCGGGTTGCAGGCAAGCCCATGAAGTACATGTCTCCGAGGGTGTTGATGGAGGCCGCTCGCTCCAGGACGCGGACATTGTGACCTTTGCGGATGCATTCGATGGCTGCTGTGAGGCCTGCGAGACCGGTTCCTACGACGAGGACATCGATGCCGCTGGAGGGGAAGGTGCCTACGGGCTCTGACTCTGTGCCGTGTACTGCGCCGTTTGATGCCATGGTTGCGGTATTGCTAGTGGAATGAGTGTATGGATAGATGTTTCTGTGGTGAAGTGTAGTGCTAGGCAGAGGGAACGAGGAGTATGCTGAACAGACAGACAGCTCTCTTCTCACCGCAGTAGCTAGAGGAAACTCAATGTTTACCTACACTGAACTTTTTCGAGCTCATGTATGCACGTCAGCAGTCGATCTACAGGGACGAGATCTCAGCGGCATTCGGCTGGTCACGAGCCCGAGGCCGTCGACGGAGGGCGAAGACGCCGATATGTGAGGCTTGTCTGCTGTGTTGACGTCCTGCATAAACAAAGGCGGCTCACGACGAGGATATCGATGACCCCATGGCGTCAGGCACTCGACACTCGACCCAATGCGGAGGACGATCCCGGGCAGCGACTTCTGTCATCAGCTCTAGCCACATCAGACGGAAGCGATCACAAATCTGGGTTGGTTCGGCAGCTTCGTTAGTGCAACCTCACCCCAGCCGTGCTGACACCAAGACAGCTCCGTTTCTGTTGGAGACTTTAGTGCCGCGAGCTTAAATGCACCTCTTTACTGCTTGGTTGCACCAGCCACTAATTGCTGTGGGATGACCTCAAGACTCTGGATGCGCTTGATTCCCTGGAACCTGTGCTGCACGCACTTTACGACGGCGTGCGAGCAGCCAAGAGAGGCAGGAGTGCTGCAAAGCAATCTATACTGATTGGACTCCCGCGTACGCTGTCATCACAGTTTGTCTTCCGTCGTCGAGGATACTAACTAGGTTTCGATCCTGCTTCCAAACTCAGACTCTCCCCTGCACGTCCGTGGCTCCGTCGGAGCTTTTGCGAGACTTTCACTGCGAGATTGCTGTAAAGTCTAAAAATCAGAAACAGATGTCTGCTCGCCTGCCACGGGGGTGTGTGTTTCAGGAGCGTCTGCGCAATCGAGCAGCGCCGACGCTGCACGACTTCATGGAATCGGTCGACGACTCTGCTGAGTCTGAGCGGTTATCATGACTAATGTCTGTAGTATCCACGGAGGCACACCGGGTAGATCTGAGGCTCGCTTGACGCAAATTCTCCTGATCAATGCTTATTTTCGAGAGCATAGTCATCAAAGTGGATGCCATGGTTTCGAAGAGACTCGCCGGCAGTCGGTCGTAGAGGTTTGCGCGAGCAACTCCGGGAGGCTCGATCCTCAATGGCGAAGAACATCGTGGACTGCGTCGGCCATGCCAGGCGCCGATGTGGGTGGAGTAGCACAAGCGTTGACAGGAGTCATGTTGTTTCTGATTGGAACGGTCACACAACAAAGGCTGACCATGGGGCGAGTCGACTGTGGTAGAGGCGCCACATGGGCCATGTCCACAATTCGTTTTGTGGCACGAAACAGGACCCGACAGCCTGGATTTGTTATCAAACACAACGCCCATGATGGCTAGACTGGTTGAATCTGTCTCACTGCAGTTCGCGAAGGAGTGTGGGTGCATGAATCCGTGCTCGCGATCATACCGTGCTGTCAGGCGAGCTGACGTCTTGTGCAACCATACGTTGGAGCGCATGAACAAAGAAACCGATAACAAAGATGTGCAGTCTTCGCACGATGTGGTTGTATAACCGTCGACAGGGATGCGACACGTTCATGCGATCAACGGCCAGGCCACGGGTAGATCTATATGCACGTCCGGAACACTCTGCGGCGCAACCCTTCAACACCCCTTGCATTAGGGCCATCCCGGTTACGATATCACGCCAGCGGACCAAACTTCAAGGCCTGCCTAGTGCCGGTACGTCCTCAGTCGTGATTCATGGAAAAGCAGGACGGAAGTCGGCGTCTGCTGAGCCATCTTCTCGTCTATTATTCTTATCGCACGGCCGATCGCTGGTTAGGTTGACAACGTGCTCCGAGCAGATCCTAGCGGCGAGCGGTACCTCCTACCTACTGAGCTTTATCACTCCCAAGCCTTCTCTTCTTTCTTCAACCTTGCAGACAGCTGGTCACCCATTCGAACTTCACCTTAACCCATCGCCGCTATGCAGCCCTTGACGCTTATTGTTGCTGCTGTCGCCCTCGTAGGCTTCGGCTTGCTTTCGCTCTTCAACGCCCTTCAAAGGAGGTCGGCCTGGCACAAGAACAAGGGAAGCGAGCCTCCAGGGCCGGCGCTCATCCCATGGGTTGGGCGTGTTCACGATCTGCCAATTGATTACATGTGGCTGAAGTTCAAGGAATGGGCCGACACTTATGGACCACTATACCGGACGCAGATGCTTGGTGATTACTTCATTGTCATCACCGACGAGAAGATTGCCGAAGACCTGCTGGTGAAGCGTGGAAAGATCTATTCCGACCGTCCCCAGATCAGGTCACTTTTCGACCCGAAGAGCACCAATGGATCCATGGAGTATCTGCCACTCATGGGCAAGAACGGTATGTGACACCGGGTCAGATGTACATGGAATTTGATACTGATGTCGTGTAACAGAGTATTGGGCGCGCCAACGGAAGTTCACCCACGCCTACCTGATGGAAGCTACCAACGCCCGCTACTATGGCACTCTATATCACGAGGCCAAGCGCTGGAACATGCGCCTGCTCCAGGACCCGGACAACTTTGCTTTCTACCTCGAGGACTTCGCATCAAAGGTTGCATGCCAGCTTACCTGGGACGACCCTAACCTTAGCGAGTACTGCACCAAGAGCGCATGGGGCTTGTTGACTCAGATGTCGCCGGCTGGCCCTATCACCAACGCTGTCACTCCACTTTGGCACCTACCATTCCCCATCAACCCCTGGAAGATCGCCGAACGCAAGCGTCACGATGAGCAGCAAGCATGGTGGATGGACAGATTGCTCGCTGTCCGTGGCCAGATGGACAAGGGCCAGGCCCGCGCATCCTTTACGCGCACATACCTGGAGGGAGAGAAGACTGGCAATCTATCTGGTGACTACGAGGCGTCTTCCGCTCTTGGCATGATGGCTCTCGTTGCTATCTTCACCGTCGCAGGACCCTTGTACTACTTCCTGCTAGCTATGGTCATTCACCCCGAGTGGCAGAAGCGGTGCCAGGAGGAGATTGACGAGAAGTGCATGGGCCGCATGCCAGAGCTCACCGACATGCCAAATCTTCCAGTCCTTCGCGCTTGTATCAAGGAGACCATGCGATGGAGGCCAAATGTGCCCACTGGAGTCGCTCACGAGCTCATGGAGGATGACTTCTACAACGGCTACTTCATCCCTAAGGGCGCCCGTCTCCTGCCGCTCGACTACGCTTTTCTACGGAACGAGACTAAGTACCCTGACCCTGAGAACTTTAGGCCAGAGCGATGGTTGGAGGCGAGCTGGCCTACCTACCAAGAGCCGCTCAGCCAGTTCCCTACCATCATGGGCATGACATCTTTTGGCTGGGGTCAACGTGCCTGTCTCGGTCAGTCGCTCACTCGGGACGAGACTTTGATCGGTTGCGGAAGCATTCTGTGGGCATACAACCTCACCAGGAAGGTTGGACCAGACGGCAAGGTCATTGAGCCATCCATCCACAAGTCCAACTCGCTTCTTATTGTCAAGCCTGACGCTTACGAGATGTCCTTCGTCCCACGCAATGAGAGCCGGCGACAGGAGGTCGTCAGCCTTTGGGAGGAGAGTAAGGCACCGGATGAGGCCGAGCGCCGCGCCTTTGCGAAGGCTGCTGAAGCTGGTACTGGCTCTGCACCTGTCACAGTTGCGGCATAATGGTTGGATACATGTTTCGAATACCCCTGCTTATTGCGCGATGCTTGCGTTTGGCATGGAGAAAGATCTGGAACTGGAACCTAGATGGTTGTTTCGTCTCTGCGTTGAGCGTTCGAGCCTTCTGTTCTTCTGTACCGCCTAGGTAGTTGGCCTTTGTAAGGTCATGTAATACACTGTACAGCACAGTTTGGCACTCATAAACGTTCTCAGCACGATGTTTATTCCTTGCCGTCCACATTGCAGCTTCTATCACGACTCGTTAAACATCAACGCGTCGTGTGAAACGCGTTGTTTGCAGCCTGGGTCTGAGACCCGACCAGCGGGGTGGTCATGCAACAGGAAAACCATGCTGTGTCACGTTGCTGGTGTAAGTTTCCGGTGCCTTTGACATGTGACACTATTCTTAATGGTATTCAAGCCTTCCTCAATTGCTTGTCACTTTCTACGCAACAGACCAACATCGCGAAGAACACCAGTACTGGAGTCCTTCGCGTTGTACGACCAGTTGGCCACCGGAGATCACTCCGCACAGAATGACTGTTCGCCGCTGTCAATCAACGGTCTCCAGGCACTTCCCCAGATCAAATGGTGAGATTTGAGATTCGAACAGCGAAGCCGTTCCACCCTGACGATGGCCTCCGGAGAGAGAGGAGCCGATATACCAGCACCCGCCAAGAGCTGTCAACGGCTGGCCCACTGTGGGTGCATCTCAGCCGAACTTAGCGAAACTGAAATCGACGTTACTCGGCGGGAGGACGGAGAGATCGTTGTGCGTCCGTTGTGCTGCCAGAGGTCATCAGAGCCGAAACTTGTCGGAACAGAGAGCGACGGGCAGTCGGACTGCTGTCGAGCGAACAACGATATGTGTAGCCCACCCCGAGCCCAGCTGAGGGCTCGAGGCGCTGTATGCTATTTGCGTGCTTTCGAATCCTCATCAGGGCCCCTTGTACTTTGTGAGCCCAAGATACCCTTGGCTGTACAGAATGGATGACGGCATGAAGTTACGGAGGAGGTGGAGCTCGATGCACGACCCCCAGCTCACCAGCCACCATGCAAGGACAAGGACTTCTGACACTCACTCGGATTCACGCTCCGCATCCGCAGCAACGCTAGCCATGAGGGCGTCAAAGTACTCAACACGTTGTTTCGGCAACCTGCATGTGATGAAACTGCTTCTATCGTGTGCTACAGATATCGGACTTGTAGTCCTCAGGCGCCGCTCAAAACTCGCGAATCGCTGGTGGTACTTGCGCATCGGTGAGTCGGGCAGAAGAGACCTTCCACATGCATGTGCTGCTCATGAAGGAAGGTTACGCTAGGTTGACCAATGCTCTAGAGTAGTTGGGAGCTCCGTCACTGCAGGACTTGCGTAGGTAATCCTGAGGTTCTCGTCTACTTCCCTACAGTCTCCATCACAGCAGAACAATTGTTTGAGGTTCACTCTAGCATTCACATCTCTCCCGTCTTGTCCCACAAGAGATAAAAGTCGAATACCATATATCCTTCGAAACAATGGCGAAGAACATCTTGGTCACGGGCGCTACTGGCAAGCAGGGCGGTGCAGTCATTGCAGCTCTTGCCAACTCCGCCGACTTCACACTGCTCGCCCAGACACGAAATGCATCTGGAAGCGGAGCTGAGAAGCTGAAGTCTCAGGGCAGCAACATCAAGGTGGTTCAAGGCGACCAGGAGGATGTACCAGGGCTCTTCGAAAACGCAAAGAAGGCAGCAGACGGTCCGATCTGGGGTGTCTATAGTGTGCAGATCTCGCAGGGCAAGGGTGTCACTCATGAAGGTGAGATCAAGCAAGGAAAAGCTATGATAGACGAGAGCGTAAAGGCTGGCGTGAAGCACTTCGTATACAGCAGTGTCGAGCGTGGTGGAGATGAGGCAAGCTGGAAGAACGAGACTCCCATTCCGCATTTCGAGTCGAAATACCAAATTGAGCACTACCTGCGTGAGAAGGCTGGGCAGATGGGGTGGACGATCTTGAGGCCCGGTAAGCTACGTTCAGCCACAGGTAATGAAGTTCTCTGCTGACAAAATCTAGTGGCATTTATGGACAACCTTCAGCCCGGCTTCCCTACCCAAGTCTTCATGGCAGCCATGCGAGACACGCTGAGCGGCAAGCCGAATCAATGGATCGCTACACGCGACATCGGTATCTTCGCCAGCAAGGCATTCCAGAGCCCAGAGAAGTTCAACCACAAGGCCATCGGTTTGGCTGGTGATGAGCTTACGCAAGACCAGCTCAGCCAGGCTTTCGAGAACACGACCGGCTCGCGCATGGACGGCACATTCTGGTTCCTGGGCGCATTCTTGAAGTACATGGTGACGGAGCTTGGTGTCATGATCAACTGGTTCGGCAGTGACGGGTACAAGGTGAACATTCCAGAGCTAAGGAAGATGCACCCTGGCCTGATGGATATGGAGACCTGGATCAAGCAGGAGAGCGCATTCCCGAAGAAGGCATAGGGTCATGGTGACAACGGTCAAGGCGTCCAGTTGTGCAATCAGGTATAGAGCACGTAGCACCGGGGCGCCCGGAGTATTCAGGCACTGGCGATGCGTGTAAACGTGTGAAGGAAAGGAAAACACATGTAACAATCTTGACAAGGCGCTCTATGCTTTGCGGTCTTTCAGTCTGGCCTGCTCAGTCTTCTCCCTACGATACCACGAGAACGAGAGTCTACTGTATCAATAGTTCACGGTCGTTGCCACCTTCGCCGCTTCCTGGAGTCGTTGAAGGCGGTTTGGTAATTGTCGGGCTCGGCCACACGTCCGCTCTTGACGCTAGTTGACTTCAACTTCACCTCGAGTCTTTCTTCTTCTTCTTCTCCTTGTTCTTCCCGTATGCTTCATTTCACTTTCTCAAGATCCGGCTCGTCAGACTCCCGGCGCCGTTCCGGTGATCATTGATGTAGGTAGAAGAAAGGCAAGAGTCAAGACTACTACGGCGTAGCTAAAATGTCAATAACAGCTTGCAGACAGCAGGGGCTAGAGGTAAGAGGTCTACTAGGACACAAGGAAACTTGGTCACATAGGACATACATTCGAAATTTTACTTCGTTGAAGCTGTCTGGTCTATAGAAGTACAGCAGTGAGCTCTGCACGCTGATGGCCATCGCAGATGCAAGCAAACGGAGGCATTCAGCGTCGCCGGCTATATGCAATGCTCCGTAATCATCACATCATGATCATCTTTGGACAAGAGCCGCTTAAGCGCTGGTCTCATCAAGGTTGGCATACTGCCCATCCTTCGTCAAGCCTTCCTGTCTCGGACCGGCACCGCCAGCAACCGGCGCATCAGCAGCCTCCATCTTGCCCAAAGCCACACGACCCGGGTCGTTCTTCCCGCCGATATCAGTCGTGTAACTTGCATTCGGCGCGTCCGAGCTGAAGCCACCCTCCTGGATGTTCTTGCCCTTCGGCATGAAGTTGTCACCCTGAGACGGGGCGGGGTGTGTGGTGTACCCTGGGCCCCGAGCGCCTTGCTCGCCGTCCGCTGAGCCGCCGTAGCCGCCGCTCGACCCACCGCTCGACCCGCCAGAGGAGCCACCGCCAGCAGCAGTGTTGTAGGTAGGGCCCTGGCCGCCGCTAGGCATGTTGGTCGTCTCCTTAGCCCAACCTTCCTGTGCTTGCCTGCTCTCGGCGTCGACTGCTGGGTTCAGAGTGGTGGCGCCGGATGTGTCGGTGTTGTTTGCGGTGGTGCCCGCAGATGACTGACCCATTGGGCCCCGAGCATCGGAGTTGGCACCGAAGGAACCGCCACCTTGGATCGACTCGCCGGCGAGGGAGTCGTTGGTTACAACGCCTGGGTTTTCGTTCTTGGGGTTGTTGAAGGTCTCGGGGTCTTTGGTGACCTTGAGGGACTTTTAGCAGACTATTGGAGCAAAGGCGGCGGTGATGGTAAGCTCTTACCTTGGTGTCTGCTGAGGAAGACATTGTGGGTGTGTGGTTGTTCTGAGTTGTTGTGGTTGGGTATGGTCTTTCTTGGAGCGGTGTAAAAGGTGGAAGGAGAGTGTAGTGTGTCTGATGGTGGAAATGGATCTCCGTGACTGTGAGAAAGTAATCGGTTTCATGCAGGTACAAGCAGCCTGTGTATGTCATACAGTGTAATAGCTGCTGTTTGAACTGACGAACTGACGTAATGGCGGGGCAAATCTGCGAGAGCGTTCACATGTCAGCAATTAGGCAGCCTGATACAGCGGAGATTGACAGTAACGACGGGACCCTTGCCATCTCAGGAGTACGAGAGGCCAAGAGCACAATTTAACTGCAACTCATGGTAAAGAGTGAGTTTAGGGGACGATATACAACGCGGAGGCACAAGTGGATAGTCACGCGAGCAGAAGGTACGGTCGAATCGAAGTTTTCGTTACTCTAGCCACCGCGACACGGCGTATCTGTAGCTTTTTGGTTGCTCACCAGAGCCCCATGCCTCACGATGCGGCAGACCCGACAGCCACAGCCGCCGTTGCCAGCGCCATTGAGCTCGTTCGTCATCTCGTAGCCTTACAAGCAGACTCCTCTATGGCAGCTTGCTGGTGTCGGCTGGGTCGGACTTCTGCGGGTAACCATAATCCTTGTTGGTTGTGTCGTCCAAGCCAGCCTTGCCCTTCGCCTCCCTCGTCACAGCATCGTTCGGGATACCGCTCAGACCCTCCGCAGACTCACGACCGACACCCTGGCCCTTCGTGTTCGTGCTGAAAGCATCACCATCTGTCCTCACTGCGCTGTCACCAGTCGCTGGCTCACGGAGAGCATCGTTGCCGTGGGAGAAGGTGTCTGAAACGCCGCCGGAGCCAACGTTGACTTTGCTGCCGTCTGCGCTGTTCCAGTCGGAGGCAGTTGGTGGTTGCTCAGGGAGAGGGAGGTTGCCCTTGCGCTCCTGGATAATCTCTTTCTTGTTCTTGGTCTCGGGGTTGGAGTCGACGAGGGACTGGGAGTAGTGTCAGCAAATGGCACTTGGCTGATGAACCACACATGTAGCTTACCTGTGCAGCTGCTGCAGACGAGCCCTTGGGGATGTTGCCACCTGGGTGTAGGTTGGACTCGTCGTGCTCAATCCTCCTCAAGTCCTCCTTGGTGGTCTCGAAACCGGTGCCTGACATGATCAAGGTTGGTGTGATGTGTTTGGCTACGCCAATGGGTCAGCGGTCGGTTTTGCAGCTACAGCCTTATAAACGTACTCTTGGAAAGGTGTGATGAAGGCGATGGACTGCTGAGTTGGCGTTTGTGTGTGAGTGCGGTCGAATGGTAAGCTGTACTGTACCTGAGAATGCAAGCTTGAACTACTGCAACCCGAAATTTCCAGGTCGTTGGAGGGGTCGTGTGCTGATGATGTAATGTTGATGCTATCTGAGGCTCGGCGGTGTGTAGTGTAGTATATGCGTACGGAACAAACAACTAACGAGCAGAAAGTACAAGTACACCCCGCCAAGACGCAGGGGCCACAACCATCCCCCCCACCGCAAAAGAACGCTCCTTCCTCTCTGAACCCCCCTTCACAACTGCGCCATGTACGCTCCTGCCACCGCCCGTAAGAACACTCAATTACTGCGAAATGACCGCGTCCACAAGCCGTACCAATGCCTTCACTACCGCCCGCAAAGAAGCGCCACCACAGTTCAATTTGCTGCGCTCGGAGACCTCCCATAGTCCTTTAGCATGTCGTATTGTGCCACCGCCCGTAATGCCGTTTCTCTCGCACGAGTCCTTCGCGGCACCGCCCGTTGTTCGTTGAGGTAGAGGTTTTGAGGTCTTGTTCTTCGTAGGGGTTTGGTTTCGTGTGGCACCGCCCGTTGCGTTGGAGATGCTGTACAAAGGAGAGGGTGTTGTTGTCGGGGCACCGCCCGTTGTGTGTTTGGTCGATTAGGTTGTCTCAGTCTCGCGGTATGATATCCCCTGCTCGTCTCTGAACGGATCGACCCCCATTTGTGTAGTGTAGTATATGCATACGGAACAAACAACTAACGAGCAGAAAGTACAAGTACACCCCGCCAAGACGCAGGGGCCACAGCGGCACCGGTAGAACGGTCGTTTCAAAAACGGAGTGGGACCCGAGATCAATTGAATATTGATGAACTTCAGTCGATTATTGACTATCAAACTGACTGCTCAGCCTTAGGAGGTACGGTCGGTCCAGCTCGTCCAACAACGTCGTGATACCCCTTATGAGATGAAAACCTTCCTGATCAGACCCTCATCCCACTGCTCGCCTCCCAGCCCTTCCGTTGGGTCTCTAACAAGCCCTCTACTCACGCCCAGCTTCTCATTCAGACTCTTCAGTCTCTCCCGGCCAAAGACCCTCCCATTCGGCAGCACAACCGGATCATCTTCCATGTAACTCTTCGTATGATGCGCATATGGTACGCCTCTCGCGAGCTCGTTCAGTTCTGTACTGCATATCGGACATACAGGCGCACCGGTTAAGCTGAAAGCTGTGGTGTGCGAACTCCGGTTCTGCAGGTTATGCATGGAATGGCACGTGGGTGTCTTCAAAGCTGAAAGACCGGCTGACAGAGCAATGTGCAGTAGTGGCTGAGATGGTAGTGAGAAGAGAGTGTGGTGCGTTTGCAGGAAGAGGCTCGCGAGGTGAGAGTATCGCGATGAACTGTACATTGACCGGTATGGCTCGACCAGCGTGTCGGGTGGATGTGCGAGCAGGCCGCCAGCTCGTAAGCCGAACTCGGTATCTTGGCCTCCGGATAGATGTTTGCGGGCATGGATGATGGCGTCCATTAGCTTGCTCATGTCGCCTGTCCGGGCGAGCTCGATGAACTGTTGGAGGCGCAATTCAAGTTCGAGATTGCTCTACTGCAGTGTTAGCGTTTCTACACATCGATTGGACCTCATTAACAGGGTGCTGGAGCGTACATTGATCTTCTTGAGCGCCTGCTTGTTCTCGCTACACCACGCCAATGCATCCTTGACCTCTCCTTTGCTCAGACTGTCCTCGATCTTCCCGCACTCTTCAAAGACCGCCACATCCACCAAGTCCTCTACACCCTTCTCCCTCGCCAACTGCCGAGCACTCTCCACATAGCCTTGCCGCAGCAGATAGTCCACCAGTAACCTGTCCAGCCGGGTATGGCTCCAAGTATCGTACTTCACATCCGCCAAGCTCGGGATCTCATGAAGCTGCTGCAGATGATCTATCCGTGCCTTCTGCTGCCTATGCAAGCTCTTCTCTTCCTCGTGCAAGGCTTCAAGCTTGCGTTTCAGTGTTTGCGCCTTGGCTAGTGTTGCGTCCAGAGAAGCTAGAGTGTCTGCGGGAGCACTCTTGTTGTTGATCGCTGATACTGAAGTGGTAATGCTCTTGTTCGCTATCTCGATCTGCCGCTGTGCGCTCTTTAGATTCTTCCTCAAGAGCTCATGCGGCAGGCGGAGGAGCGGCTGGTCGAGGAGGAGATGCGAGTCCGGCTCCAGCTTGGTTGATGTGAGTTCCGCCATGGTGATCCAGCTGGTCCAGAGTGTCAGGCTATTGTTCAAAGGAGTACCCTTCCCGTGTTGCGTATGAAGCAGATGCAAGAAGCAAGGCAAGAGGGCACGATGGCAGCTGACATATGGTGGGGCATAGGCATTTGATTGGAATCCATTGACAGACTGTGAGGATTGATTAATCGAGCCCCTTGAACTCGATCAAACATAGAGCAGCTGATCAAAAACATGAACACCACGCGAAGCGATCAGCGACGCAAATTACTTGAAAGGCTAACAGGATCCGAGAGAGCTGAAAGTGAAGCATGAGGGTGTTAAGAGCAGCATCAACTGCTGCTCATTACCGAGAGTAGTATTACACAGTCCCATCGCTCAGCCGTAGCCGAGCCAGTATCGTCTATCGAGTATCCCATCCGTCTATCCTTTATTGTGGTCTATTCCATGCTCTCGCTCCAGCTCTTGGTAGCACGCATATCGCTCTCTATGAGAACGCCATCCCTGAAGAAATCATCCCCAAAACACCATGCTCGAAGTCGAAGTATGCTGGCTTCCGCCAGTAGCAGCGCTCATGCTACTCGTGAAAGCTCGCGCTTATGCCGCATTCCGCGCATTGCTGATCTTGAACTCGCCGCGCGTGTACTGGAAGAAGTTGGTTGGCCTGTAATGGTCAGTCACCAACGATACACCTGGCCCTTGTATGACAAGACATACAGCTTTGGCTTGACGGCCGCGACGGCGTTGGGAGCAGCGTGCTCAGCAGCTGCGAGCGCGCTCTCGCCGAAGTCCTTCTCTGGTGACTTGAAGGCGTAGGTTGTGGCAGCGCCGACGAGGGCGAGGCCGCCGAGGACGGAGGTGGTCTTGAGGGCTGCAGACATCTTGATGTGGTGTGTGGTTTTGGTGGGTTGATGTGAGGTGGTGTGGTAGTTGCTGTTGGTGTGTTGTTTGATGATGTCGAGTCAAGGTGATGTGATGAGAGCGAACGTGAGTAAAAAGGCAACTGCTTTGATGTTGAGATGTTCAAAAAGCTTGTGAAGATAAGGGAGACAGACAGGTGGTACTTGCTTGTGATAATATACGGGAGTGCGCCACAGCAACGGGAACAGTGAAACGACTGCGGCGCCCAGCATCCACTGGAACCATCCAACGACCTGTAATCTCCCTCACACAAATCCATATCGGTGTGCTCAACCACCACCCAAACAGCGATACAGATTCCAAGGTTGGTAGAGAAACTTCACGAGCGGTGTCACGACTCGCGAAAATATCGCCGTTGAGACGAGCTAAAAATGTTCTCTGACATTTAGGCTATGCACGAGATTCCGGCCCGCGTCAGGAACAAGCAAGCCGGCGCAAGCCACTTCCCCTTTGAGCGATGCTGCCGTTGCTTCGGCGCCTCCAGCGTTGGCCGAGTGCCGACGAGATGGGAGGCGGTGGGCGTCGTTCGTGTTGTTGTCAACGGTGACAACTCCTCACTGCACCACAAACCACATCGCCCAGCTCCCTCGATCCACCGCTCCCCCCTATTGCAAGATTGCCAAAAATGCCGTCCATACCACGTACAACAGCGCGACCACAAGGCCCACGCTAATCCACGCGCTCAAATTCCTCTTGTATTTGGCGCGTTTCAAGGCAGCACGAAGCATCGAACTCCTCAAACGAACCATCATAGCATGGAAAGTCAACTCGACGACGACCTGTAGTTTGGCACGATACTCGGGCTCTGCGAGTCCCACCTGACTTAACAACGCCGCATCGATCACGCCATATCCGTGGACCTTGAGAAGAGGCGCATCGGCTTTGATCGAGAGCTCAGTCTGATGCTCGCGGAAACCTGCCTCGAAGAGAGCTCCCGCAAGGGCCTCCCACGTCTGCTCCATCTGTCCAGTCTTGGGAAAGATGTCGGACTCGATTTTGATGTACTTGATCTGGGCGAGGCTCTTCTTGTTGCGGTACAGGAGGATGCGAGCAAGCTGGGCAGTATCCTCGTTCTTGACTTCGACCGTGAATGGCCGTGCGTAGAACATCAAGAGGCTCTCCGCTCGGGTTTGCCTGCATGCGCGAGTGATGCCGGGCTCTGGATCCGTGAGCAGGTGAGAGTTGATTGACAGCTCGTAGATGATGTTGCGCAGTTCCGCCGACAGCTTGTTGAAAGGCGATGCGTCCATTGTTGCAACTGATATGCGCTTCTGTAGTCGAAGTCGAAGGAAGCAGGTCTCGGGGTTTCCTGCTCAATGGGTTGGCTGATTCGGCCGCTTGCAGGCCTCGAAGAATACAGTGGGGTGGGTTGTGTTTTGTGGACGCGGGAAGATTAAGATTTGAAGATTGAGGTGCCGAGCAGTGAGGTCGGTGAATCGACAGAGGAAGGTGCACGACGGCAGATCCCGCTCAAGATCGTGCCTGCCCTTTGTTGAGCGAGGCAAGACTTGATGACTAGGTTTGCAGACTTCGATGCGGCCGGATCAAACGAGACGTGTCCGGTACACCTATAAAATACAAAGAGCCAGGATCTATGTACGACGTCTTCCGACCCTGCATAGGTAGCCGGTAGCGGATTTGGAGACCGACATAGCAGCCTCATTACGCCTTATACGCGCGAATTTGCCTTCAAGTTATCCTTACTTCGATTCGATTCGTCGCCGAAATGTCCGTCATCTATACAGGTCCAGCAGACATCTTGGACCTTTCCCTGCAGACGCCGTGTTAGACGGTATGCTCTGTGCATGACCTTGAGCCGCGGCGCATCTGTCCGGGTGTAGGCACGCAGAAATGAAAGGTACTCTGCTCTTAGTTGTCGGTTGGTCGATGCGAGAGTTGTTTCAGTGGGCTCTGCAAAGTAGCGGCCGCTGATTGCGATGATACCTGTGCCGTAGGCGACGTACTCGTATATACGGTTACGCATTTCTGGCGGTAAAGAGAGCAGCCGCGACTCTGTTGGGCTGTCCGCCATGCCTATGCCGAGAGGATCTCGTTGTGAGCGAGCTCGTCGCTGTTCTGTGATTCCGAAGAACGCAACCGGATGTTGATTGAGTTCCGTGGGCTCAGAAGATCTAGCAGTGGTAGACGGTAGTCGCCTCGACCTTCATGAAATAGATCGACGTGGTACAACAGGGCGTTACCAAATCGATCTCCAGTATCTGTGCGGAGCCTTGGGTGAGCATTTACGACCACTCTCATCAACGATTGCTCGCAACACCAGATGCGCAACCTCGGACACAGGAGAGGCCTGCTGGTGGTCTAAGAAAGAGGAGAAGTTGACGTGGATGAGAGATGCCCAGATCGAGTCAAGTGCAATTCTGCCATTGCGAAGGCGGTGAAGCGGATGGTCTTTACGAGTACATCAGAGGTCATGGAGGTAGCGAAGTTTATAAACCCTAAGTACCAACGCGCATGCCCGTGGATGCGATGCTAGACGAAGTATACTGAGTATCAGGCAAGCTCGCAACGAGGAGGCAGCGGTACCTCCTAGAGGCTTGTCCTCACTCGTACTCATCACAACACCGCCCTCCAAGTCCAACAAGTCGCCTTCATCAACAAGTGACCGCCCATCATCACGACACGCAAAGCCTGCAACATAGCTTTCCGCTTCCGCCACCTCCTTGTCGTAGCGTAGCTTCGCAAGGACGACAAAGACGGCCAAGACGGCGGTGGAGGATCCGAGCAGGATTCCGAACCAGTCCCAGTCAGCTAAGAAGTCGTAAACTTTGTCCATCACTGTGACAAGATTGCGGTGTCGCGTACGGAAGTCCCACGTGATCTTTGGAGATCCAAACGCTCGGTAGATCATCCACGGCGTCTTGGGCAGAGGTCCAGGCACGGACGCTTTGTCGCTGAAAAGCCTTGGGTACCCGACAGAAGTGAGCATTGCTTCCTCGTCTCGAAGAAATAGTCCTAGGTACACTGCGGGCTGGTCTGGGACGTCAAGGCTTATTGTTGCCCCTGTGACAGGCGAGGTGATGTGCGTGATCTCGAAACGAAGACAGATACTCAGCCGGCGGAAACGCCAACGACAGTGTTCTAGATCAACGAAGGACTGCTTGTAGGAGAGTAGCCACTCGCTGCTGGGCATGGTCGACATAGGGACGTAGACCAAATCGCTGGCGACGTTGTTCGCGAGTCTCTTGGTATCGTAGACTCTGTCGGACCTGACTTGCTTAGCAGTCATGTTCGCTTGTCGCTCGAGGTGCAGGTCTGCAGATGTCATTATGAATCGAGTTGCGGTGTCGTGAGCGATGATCTGGACCGGGAATCCGTTGAGCAGGACGAATGAGCCATCGTCTGAAAGTTCGAAATCGAGCAGCTGGCAGGTGTCAGTCTTTTACTCTGCGACTGCGGCCGTCGAGTTCTCGACTCACTAGGACAGTCGGCTGATTTACCCTATGGTGATCTGCCTTTCCACTCTCTTGCGACTCATCACCAGACCATGGACAGCCGAGGCAAGGAACTTTGACGAGTACTCCAGCATCGTGTGGCGTGATCCAGTCGGTGTGCCAAGATTTGTCTCTAGATCGGCGAGCTGTTGCTGAGTCCGTAGATAGTCAGGAAGTGCGTTGTTGTCTCGCCACGACGGCCGTTGCATTAGCTTCTGATGAATACGCCCATGTAGATTTGAAGTGCTGTGGACCAGAGGGATGGCGAGGTACGAGATGTACAATAGCGAGTGTTGCATCTTGTGCTGAAAGGATAGCTGGGAGAGATGAGGAGGCGTGCGATGGATGAGTGATTGCTCTTGACATGTATACCTACCCTCATCGTACTGATTAGGCGCCTGTGAGGCTGAAGCGGCACAGCAGCGTTACTATGCTGAGACAGCAAAGCCACAACTCTACCCATCAGAAGTGCTGAGCCAACCAGTCTGAGTAGCTAAGATATCGCTCTTGTTCATTTGCGAAGATGAGTCGTGACGCCCTCCCGAATTGAGGATGCCCAGGAAGGGCCGGTAACACTCGCGATCCGCCAGAGGCTGCGGCTTGGTTCACGAAAGATGCCTTCCACTGTTCGTTGGATCAGCACGCGCGAAACAAGTGGAGGCAGGATGCGCTCGAGGCGTTACACCAACGTATACAACCATTCGCAAACGATTGATATCTGAAAGTACACTCAATACATGCGTTGAAATGTATGCTTGCGCCGAGACATGTGACCGCCAACCGGCTCAAGCAAGCTCGCAAGGCGGAGATAGAGGCAAAGGGTTGCCAATGCTTCTCACACCTTTCTCGGGATCCATCGTATCTCCAGCATCTACTGTCGACGTATCTCTGCGCTCGAGGTCTGCATAGTGCTCCTCCGCAGCTTCATTCATATCTCTGTCATGCCTCCGCTTCGCGAGGCAGACGAATACAAATGCCGGACCGCATATGCTCGTGACGATCAAAAGCTCTCGCCACACTGAGCTTATCAAGTCGCAGACGGCGTACAAAGCACCGCTGATGTTCTGAACTACCACACTGAAATAAAGGCCAGGTCGCCCGTAGGCTTTGTAGACCGTGATTGGCGTGTGTGGTAGAGGCACTGGTGGGGAGGTATTGTCTTGTATGAGGCTCACATCCTGGATACGTCCGATGTTGCCAACAGCCTGTGTATTGAGGCCGATGTGTATCGAGGGCTGGTAAATGACATCTAACGCGATGGTCCGGCCAGTCTCAGGTGATGTGATATGCGTAATCTCGAGGCGGAGGCAGAAGTCTGAGCCGGCAGGGCCATTGCAGTTTGCGGCATTGATGAAAGTCTGTTTGTAAGAGAGAAGCCATTCTTCGCCGTAGAGTGAGTGCAATGGACCTAGGTCCTCGCCAAAAGGGTACCGAAGAACGTCGTGAATGCCCCGGACACTGTTGGCTACGCGCTGTTTTGCTCCCAGAGGGAAGCTACCGGCGTAGCTGACATAGGAAGGTCGGGGTGTTCGCGTGTAAATGGCTTCGAAAAGGACGTCGTTGAGAAAGACTTGTCCCTGTACGTTTGTAGTGAAGTCGAGTAGCTGATGCCGCATGTCAGCTTCATGCGAGGAATGGTGGGAAGGCAGCGCAACATACCAGGACTGTAGACTTGATCGATATCTCCTTATTCGTGGGGCCCTCTGAGTACCCTCCGTGGTTCCATGGGCAGCCCAAGCATGGCAGCTTGGCCAGCGTACCGTGCTCGTGGGTTGTGACGGAGTCAACTGTGTTCCAATCGTAGTTTGAAACGTCTCTCGCTGTAGTTTCGGGCAGGACAGTGGAGATAGCACTCGCCCAGGTACTGAGCACAGCGGAAGCAAGAAGTACGATAGATCTGAGGTATGACATTGTAGGGATGATACTTATCGAGGGAAGAGATGAAGGAAGGCAGCAGCCTCGCCATTAATATCATCATCCTACATGTAAGGTATACTTAGCTCCAATGGAAGAAAGTAGGCGCCTGAAGGATCGCGGCGCAGCCATTGTTGGCGCTCAGACTGCAGTGCCACCACAGGCGTCCATCGTTCCTCCCTGGCCAGTCCATTATTGTAGTCACTTGTTTCATAATATGCACCGGTGAACAAGCCGCAGTAGGATGGTCAGTGTGTCGAGGAAGATGAAGGGTCGAAGGAATGGAGTTTGAAGAACTCCCCGCTTGGGCCTCCACCAAATCTTGGCGGGCTTATGTTCACCCACTTTCGTCGATTTACTTGACGAAGCTTGCGAGAGAGATTCTTCTTGCACGACACCAACAAGACAACCCTCGTCGACACCGCCAACATGCCTTTCGTAAGTCTTCCTGCAGCCTTCAATGGCTCGCAATGGCTCGCAATGGCTCCATGAGCCCGAATGAGAGTCGCTGCAAGATGCTTCGGTGAAGGACTGAAGCGCAAATTGCTGACTCGTGG
>JAKLLW010001145.1:0-18204 GCA_022814695.1 Neocatenulostroma microsporum
CCATCACTAATGACCCGCTTCTTCGGAGACACCGCATGCTTCACCTCGGCCGCGATCTCAAGCTGAGGCTTGCTTTTCCGTCGCACCCACGCCTTTTTTACCAGGTCGACTTCTTTTGTCGTATGGGCTGATACGGCCACTTGCGTAAGGGCCGTCGTAACTTTAGTCGGCGATCCATCATCTTCCAGCACACTCTCGGCGTCCTCAGGCTTCAGACCTTCCAAGATGACTTCCTCCACACCATCGTCCACTATAACCTCAATGTAATCATCCTGCTTGTTCTTGCCCTTGCCTTTGCCCTTATGCTCCACCACAACAACCTCATTCTGCTGCTGCTGCTGCGGCTGTACCACGCCAGCACCACCCTGATTCCATCCCTGAATCTTCGACGCAAAGTCCTGCGACCTCTTCCGCGCTAACTTCTGCCCCAACTCCTCTCCCTTCTTCTCCGGAGTCTTCTTAGCAGCGGACTTGTTCCCGCCATTGGCCGCGGGCATTGAGTCGTCGTGGAGGTCCGAGACGCTGCCAAGCCAGTTAGACATGGAATACACGGCATGTTGCGCGCTCTGCGACGAAACATCGAACATCTCCTCATCCTGCGCCTACATTGCAGTAGGGATCGCAGAAGGAGAGATCGCGCCGGAGGAGGTTGGATCTGCCTTTGCTCACCTTGTGGGTACACCTTAAAGCTTAACAGCCCGCCGCGGCTGCTACTGCGATGAGTGCAGCTCTCTGATGAAGTTACCCCGACCGTCGCCACATGCAGCGGTGGGTATGAGGTGACGTTTGGATACTGTACAATGTCGTCCTCGTGCGCGTGCAAACATAGCTGTTCGCTATCGCACTGGTGGAGCCAGGATGACCGTTGAAGAGGCGTTGCTGGGAGGTGTGCGGCGCAAAACAACGGAAGTCCGGGAATTAGTGCTGGTTGGACTGATGGTTGCCCAAGTGACAGTTCGTGGGCAGCAAACGTATAGATACAAGCCGGAATAGAATAGCAATCGTCAATGTCGTCGATTCGTAGCGTGAGGTTGAGATTGTAGCTGCGATCAAGTCTGTTGCTCTGGTAAACACTACCTCAACATCCGGCCGAAGAAGGCTTAGCGTTCACACCCCCGTTCACGAGATATCCGGTTTGTCAAACTCAACATCACTCATCCCAGCCTCTCATGGCGGTTCGTGATGCCCAAACACTTCGGACAAGTTTTGACGGGTTTCGAGAAGCTGTTGAGACGTTCGTGCCCAAGTCTGGAACCTGCTATAGCTTGCCGTCGCCACCTATAGGCACACCGGGCATGTGAACACTGTTTCAGAAACCTGGCAGCTATCGCATGCGAGACATAGCTCTATGCAGGCCATGATTGGCTCGACAGATCGACGTACCGAATCCGTGAGTCTGGAACACAGATACATGCCTTGGCGTGGTGGTACAGAGGACAATGTCGGATCAACATGAGCAGGCATATACAGCCTAGACAGCCATCCCAGACTCTGCAAAAGCTACTTATGCTATGGTATGCAGCGTTGATGGATGCTGGCGACGCGAATGGGTTTGGCGATGACGTCGCGTGAGCGACCATATGGGCGGTATACCACAACGCACTGCAACCTGATCCCGACCAACTGGCAGGCATTGCCGTCGCTCCTTGCTCGCAGCGACACACGGAGATACCGAACTGTCAACGCTGCTCGAGACCTAAGGATGGCATGGTTACAACGACAAACTACAACGCCCTCTGATGCCTATCTCAATCTCCTGGTAGGCGATATCGTTGCTCATCACTCCTTCACGTACCAGAGATAGCACGCGCTTCTTAAAGGCCAGGGAATTGGAAGACGGTCGTTTCCTCGAAGTATTCGTGCGAAGGTGCTCGAGCAAATCCAGGAGATGGTACTGATGGATGTCTGTCTCGTAAGCTCTCTGGTGAGTGTTGTAGCGAAGCTCGTGTGGGAGATCCATATCGGAGGCTTTCCTGTCCACAGCCGCCTCTCTCTGATAAATCGAACAGCCCTCTTCATGGTGTGTTTGCCGGTCATATTTCCGTACAGGTGAACGCCCTGCCACATTGCTCGCCCGTCTAGTTCAGTATGACTCTTTTTGGATGTGCGTAGCCGTGTCACCTTTCTGGCCATCCTGGCGCGCTATGCTTCTTCACTTTGCTTAATTGCTGGACAGATATAGATAAGGGGTTTTCGGTGGTATGTTGGCCGCCCTATGGTCCGATCGCTAGCGCGTTCTGGTGGTAAGCCAATGGCAAGATAGAAGCATTGCCTCGGTTTGTTCTCGATGACAACCTCACCTTTTCCACTCCTCCTGTGGCCAGTGTTGTCCGTTACGAGATCTTCGTGTACACCAAACGCTACGTTCTGTCCTCACCATCTTAGCCCATCGGACAATATTGGACTCAGAAACACTCACAATGCCAGACACCTGGAGGGACATCGCCGCCCGCAAGCAGCGAGAGCGTGGCGGTCGGATACCGAAAGAATGGCGCCTATCGTCTACGTATACTGGCAGATCTAATGTCATGAACGTACCTCGTGAATGTGGCATACTCAGCGAAGAGGAGATCCGCATCACAGAAGGTCACGATGCCACCGCGCTGGCCGCCGAGCTTGCTGCTGGCAGACTAAACAGCGTTGACGTTGTTACTGCTTTCTGCAAACGAGCAGCCATCGCACAACAGCTCACCAATTGTCTCACCGAAATCTTCTTCGATGATGCTGTCGCTCAGGCGAAGCAGCTTGACGAACAGCTGAAAACAACTGGTAAGCCCACCGGACCGCTACACGGGCTGCCTATGTCGCTCAAAGACACATTCAAAGTCAAAGGCTATGATGCGTCGGTTGGCGTAGCTGGTTTCTGCTTCAGACCAGCTACCGAGAACTCTGCCCTTGTGGACTTACTGCTCGAGCAGGGAGCTGTACTATACTGCAAAACCAATATACCGCTTACTATGATGGCTCTCGATTCGCACAACAACGTTTTTGGCCGGACGCTGAACCCGATTAATAAGAAGCTCACTCCAGGAGGGAGCTCGGGCGGCGAAGGCGCACTCATAGCAATGCGAGGCAGTCCGCTTGGCATTGGCACAGATGTTGGCGGGAGTGTTCGTATACCTGCTATGTGCAACGGACTGGTGGGTGTTAAACCAAGCCATGGCAGAGTACCGTACGCTGGTCAGGAAGGAGGCATCTTGGCTGGTAGCAGCAAGCTCGGTATTGAAGCGACCGCAGGCCCTATCGCAAGGAATGTCAGAGACTGCGAGTTGCTTCTCAGGGTGGTCGGCGAAGGAAGGCCTTGGCTATTTGACCCGGATGTGGTACCACAAAGCTGGGAGCAGCAGGCTTCGTTGCAAACCTACGTACCAAGGTCGAGGGTACAGCAGCCTCTAGTTTTCGGTATCGCACGCACAGATGGCCACGTCACACCTCTACCGCCCATCCAAAAGTTACTGGATGAGATCTCGCAGAGTCTGCGCTCCCCCGCCCTACCATCGTGGGAGGCAATAGAGGTGGTGGATGTGGACCTTTCGTCGCTCGGTGGGAGGCTGCTCAAGGTGTTTAATGGGTTCATGACAGTTGACGGAGCGAACACTTGGCTGGATCATCTGGACCTCACCGGTGAGCCACTATCACCATGGCTCGCGGGTCGCCTCAAGCGAAAGCCGCGGAAGCCTCTCGACGATGTAAGGGCCTTACAAGCGCAGAAGACGGAGCTCCAGACACTCTTCCGGCACGTATGGGACGAGAGCGGCGGCTACTGGAACACGCCTGCCAGCAAGGCAAAGAAGGGCGAGCGAACGATGGACGCGATCATCTTACCCGTTGCGCCTCATCCAGTGCCTCCCACCGATCGATGGAACACCACAAATTACACCTCAGCATTTAACTTGCTAGACTTGCCGGGCGGTGTCCTGCCTGTGCGACCATTCCGTGAGAGCGATATGCAAGGCGAGCTGCCGCAGACGAAGCCGCTCAATGGGTGGGATAAGATCAACCGAGGACTCTGGGACGATGTTGACCGTACAGCGTATGTGGGTAGCGAGCTAAGCGTGCAAGTCTTGGCGCCGAAATTGATGGACCGGAAGCTGGTAGAGAGCATGGCAGTGTTGGAAAGGGCGCTGTCTCCCTTGCGTACAAAGGTCTTGAGAGACAGCAGGCTGTAGAGTTCGTAAGACAGCGTCGACCATGATGCTTACCCGCCATCGAGGCACGTGTGAGCCTTGCATCATATTGCACGTGCCTTGCGCATCTAGCGATACTAAAGTGGCTTGTCCGTGAGCCGGCCCAAACATGACTCGGCAGGATGTGAGTCGCAGGGAAGGCACGCATAAGCCCAACGCTAGTTTCCTAAGGCGGGCCTCCCCGCTCTGCCGTGGTGGCAAAATCAAGTCAACTATTTCAGCTTGCCTCCGGTGACAATACGGAATAGTACGTCTTGCCAGGAGTCTGACGCAAGGTCGCACATCCCTGCCCGCGACCGACACACCAAGTGACACCATTATGGATGCAGATCAGTCCGAGTCCACAAACACTGCTATTGATATCGGTGACTCCCTCGCTGAACTTAGCGATGATGAGCACGCAGCCGCTCTCGAGGTAAGCGACATCTCCATAACCAACGTGGTCCTTGCCAGCATTGCCTTCACACCGCAGGTGGGTTGTTCTCTCCCATCCGAAACACCAATACTAATCAAGTTTTTCAGCATCGTAAATACGTCGCCAACCTGCCAAGGGCCAACGTGGTAGCTGCCCTGACACCGTCGACGACTCTCCAACCAACACCCCTTCTCTTCTCCCGCGCATTGGTGCCAGGCCTCGCAGGCTCGAAAGTTGCAAACATCTACGAGATCTCCGAGGAAGTCCTCAAGTATCTCTCGCCCCGGGATCTGCTTCGCTCGCAGCGAGTCTGCCGAATGTGGAAAAACATCTTCGACACTTCCGGCGCACTTCAGCAGTGCGTGCGTTCTGCTCTGTGGAGGTCGGGAGTAGAAGTGCAGCCTCTGCTGCCGAGATGCTTTGAAAGAATGAAGATCTCCGAGTGGGGCACAGGCTTTGGCGACGCCCGGGTCGACGCTGAGAATCTAGGAAGGGAGTATATGTCCGAGACCTGGAGGTCGTTGCACTTCGCCGACCCTCCTGTAAAGCACTTGTAGTTCGGCCCATGGAGCAAGAGTCCAGGGAGAAGGATCATGACAAGGCACGCAGAGGCAGGATTCACTTCTGGTGAAGTGGTTCATGAGTTGGTGAAGGACTATGAGGTTCAAAGGAGACTTGGCGGAGCCAACTCTTTATTCTGGGTCGCGGACTTTACCGGATTCTTCAGTCAGATCTTTCAGTCAACTATCACATGACAACTGATACATCAGCTCCCCCTTCCAGTATGGCTGCACTCTTAGCCCCGGCTGCTACCGAGCTACTTTCTGCATTGCACACTTAAAAGCTCAATCGTTCCCGGCTGCTTACAACCCGCGAATATCAAGGCTTCACATTGGGACCTGCCGGATAGAAAGCAACATCGACGTAAGCGTAATCCTTCCCTGGGAGCAACATACTTTGACCTGTATGACTGACCAAATGCAGTGGCAGATGGCGGGAAACAGTGATCCTGGCGGCGCACAAAGCGTCAGCGCACAGGTGACCGCAACACCACCTGCGACGAAAGTCTTCGCCATCCCAGAGCTCCTCGAGCACATCCTCAGCTTCCTTCCGTTCAAGGACCTCCTACTTGCCCAACGCACTAGCCAGCAGATCAAGCAAGCTGTCTACACCTCCCCGAAGCTGAGCCAGAAGACGCACGCCAAAGCTAAGCTGTTAAACCGGGTCACGGAAGCAATACTCAGCCACTTCTCATTCGAAGATCTCTTGGCCGCGCGAGGTGCATGCAGCCAGTTCAAGAATATCATCGACACTTCCCTAACGCTTCAACAAAACCTGCATCTCGCTCCCCGACCGGCCACCTCATGGTTCGACCTCAGCAACCGGACACTGTACTTCATGAGCACAGGGCTCTCCATACACATCGACGGCCCTGAAGTTATTGATTTCGTTTCCGAGACCGGCATCACCATCGGCCAGATGTACGAGGCTGCTGTCGCAGTGCTCCAGTCAGTCGGACGCTCGCACGGTCTGGTGTTCTTCCGCGCTCATGTTGCTGAGATCGCTGGCCGCGCGCGGGACTTCACAGTGCCTGCTTTCGCTTGAGGGCGAGTCCAGGGAACGTGGAGGTCTTCGGCTTGCTGCTATACCACAGGCACGGTGGAATGATCAAAGAAGGGGCGGGCATTGCGGTGGAGAGAGGCCATGGAAGTGGAGCGAGGGAGCGATGCGGACATGAAGCACTGTTTCAGCTGCGGATAGCAGGTCTACTACGACTTGCCAACCCGCACCTGAAACCTCAACAGACGCATCTGGCCAGTCAATTTAGACACTGGCTGTATCCGAGCTCTATGGTTTCCCTCCAGGCAACGACACTTCAACTCTAGCATCTGCGAACGCCACTTCTCGATATGGTCAAAAATTCGTTCTGCTCTTGAGAAAGACTAAGCACGCGGGCGAGTTCTTTCAACGAAATTTTGAGATTGCGTTGCTCCCGTTTGCTCTGAGAAACGGATTCACTACGAGGCCTCCTGCTTCGCAACCAACTACGTCACCAAAGACTCAACAATGTCGAGATAAGAATCACCGTAAGTTCATCACCCTGCTGCAACATATTCGGAGTGCCTAACATCGAGCAGCATCATGGCGGCGGCGGCCATCGCATCTCCGAGAACGGCAAGCGCTGAAACGCAACCGCCAACTGCTACCGCATCCAAGAAAGTCTTCGCCATTGCAGAGTTGCTCGAGCAGATCTTGGGCTACCTACCGTTCAAAGACCTGCTGCTCGCACAACGCATCGACAAGCGCTTCCAGCACGCCATTGCCATCTCGCCGCTTCTTCAGCGCAAGCTCGACTTCCTTCCGTGCACAACCACCAATGTTGTGCGCCTGCCGCCGCTGGTGCCACACATCTTTGCGATGGGCGGAGACCCAATCTTCATTCCCAAGATTGTAACTGTCTTCCTCACACTCACTACTATTGCGGGCTCTTACCAATATCACGCCGCGCTCGACCTCACGCCGTCGGAACTCGGTAAAGGAACGTGGCGGGCGATGTACGCCACCCAGCCTCCGATCCAGCGGATGGAGATACAGCTGTTCATGCCAAACGTCATTCCGGACGGTATCGGCCATAGGGTCCCGCGAAAGTCGGGGGTGGTGGTCTTGAGTGACGGGAAGGGGATAAAGCTGGGCATGATGGCTGACCACGCGCGAGCAGCTGCGGCGAGCGAGACGAAGTGGCGGTTTACGGAGGCTAGGTTTACTGCTATCGTAAATGGTCCCGTATTGGGCGAGAAGTCAGGCACGCAAAGCCCAATGTACTGGTAGGCGGCGTACACGGACAGCTGATGCCGGAGAGTGGGTAGAGTGCAACACGCTGCTCCTATAGCTTAGCATTGAGTCGCGGGAAGCTCTTCGTTGGGCGCACTGCCAAGAAAGGCCTAACCAGTACTTGCTTTCAATCTCTCCGAAAAGTCGTATATTACCATATGCACCTGCTTAATCCGGCGAACGGTCAGTCCGAGCTCTGTCACATGCTTGAAGTTCCGTTCGCTTCCATGAAACTTCCCTCGCTAGCCGCCGACTCTTCAGCTACATCGTCAAGGTACGCAAGCTTCTGAAGCGACTTCACTGTGAGAACGGTGCTTGTGTGACAAGATGCACTGGACGGAAACCTTGGCAACAAAACCAACAGCAACAAAAGCGCCCTATGCAAAACTTCCACCACAGCGACATGCTTCCGTAGCCGCAAACAACGTCTTCGAGACACCCGAGCTCCTCGAGCACATCCTCACGTACTTGCCCTTCAAACTGCTCCTGCGGGCCCAACGCATCGACAAGAGGTTCGAAAACAGCATCATAACATCCATCAAGCTTCGTCGGAAGCTCCATCTCGCTCCGGCCAAGAAGGATTTCCCGGCATCTTGCGTCCCAATCCGGCCAATTAACATCACGGTCAACCGTGGAGGTTTCGCTAAACGTGCTACCGACCTGCGTCTCAAGCTGAACTTGGAGACAAACAACCATGGCTACGGCTCGTCTTGGAGAGGCATGTACGTCACACAGCCTCCTACATACCACGCGAAGGTCGTACTCAGGGCATACGAGGCACCTCCGGGTCTTTGGATCGCGGCGCCCCGGGCCGGGAGTAAGGAGTGCTGCAGCATCCGGGAGGGTGATGGTTTGTTCAACGAGACAGGTATTACGCTAGGTGACGTGATCCATCATGCGTACGCGGAGGCGGAGATGACTGAAACGGAGGTGCAGTTCTGGATCTCACTCCACGAGGACAACCTCGTGGGCTAAGCAAGCGCTTCCACTGTTTCGATAGGTATGCAAGCTGCGCTGTGGAGGGCGAGCAGTTGTGGCTGAGCGGAGTGAGCGGACATTGAAGGAGGGTCCGTCAGAGGCATCCAGTAGCTGGTACAGAACTTGACAATGCTTGCTGAGTCCTCGAGGCTTCTATTACATCGGCAAGGCGCCGGGATCTTTTCGGAGTCCATCACATGATCCAGTCCGTAAAGTGAATGAATATGTACTTGTGTGGCACGTGCCACTTCCGTGAAGCGCTGTATTCGATCTCATACATTTTCCTAGTCGAGTACTTTGAGGGAGCCGAACTTTCGCCAGACAATTTGTGTTCTCACATCACCCTGACGAACATCCTCGGATCCTTACTGCATCGCCTACTGCCGCCGCATCAACTACAACTCGAAGACTCATTCCCAGAATGGCCTCCACTCCGTTAGTGCAGATGCTGATGAGACTGATCGGTATTATGGCAGCCAGCATTGCGTCCGCAAGCGTTGGAAGCGCCGCCCATCATCCGCCGGATTCCACTGCCTGCTGCGACGAGGTGTTCGATCTCCCGGAGCTCCTCGAGCACATCCTAAGCTTTCTACCATTCAAAGACCTCCTCCTCGCCCAACGCGTCAGTAGAACTTTTCAGAACATGATCCAAAGTTCAGTGCGTCTCCGCTGGAAGCTCCATCTGGCGCCAGTCGAGAAAGGGTCAAGGATCTCCAGGATCCCGATCGTAAGAGGCTTCAAGCAGCGTGTTGAAATGCCCGGACGACAAATCACGAACGTGACCATTTACTTCAAGATGGGGCAGGGCAGAACAAGCTTCCTAAACCGCGGATACGAGCCATCGTGGTGGAACATGTTCATCACCCAACCACCAACACGGACAACGGAGCTCCTCACAACGATTAGAGATAGCAAGGATGGTAAAGCCCACACCTTCCTCTTCTCGGACGACTTGGTAGACGACAAGGGTATCACGCTAGGCAGGCTAGTCGATTACGCCTACGCTCAGGCGCCAGACATGAGAATGATGAGGTACCTCAAGGGCGGTGAGGCCGCGGCGGGTTACGACATCTCGCTCGAGCAAACCAACTTCATAGGTTGACTCGGACCATCATGGAGATGCGGGATGCGATTTTGGGTGGGACGCTATGAGTAGGTGCGGCTGGGCAAACCAGGAGGCGCGCCATCAATCTGAGTTTCGCTGCTATGGTTCCGCAGGCTTTCGTAGTTGGCAGCACACCGAGGACATGTTGTGGAGGGTATTGTGGAGGACTGAGACAGACATGAAGGCAAGGAGATAGCGATCGACCCGTAGCGGAGAGATGGCGACATATCTCGAGTGTGATATCCGTTCTTACGGCTGGCGGAGGTCCACAGACGCATTGTTTTCCGTGGGATGTTGAACCGTCCTCATGTGTGACTGCCTCATCCAGCGTGGGTGGTGGTTCGATATGAGTGGAGATGGCATTCACGATGTGTTTTGGCAAGGAGACCTCGCTGTCGTTAAATGAGCTTCAACTTTTCTATGGAAAACCCCGGATTGTGATGTCGGCCTTGGCGGCCTCCGTCTTGGCGTCGCGGTCTTTGTCGTTATTGCGGTCGTAAGCGTAATTGCGCCACACGGCGATTACAGTGCCCCCTGCTGTGGAGTACACACGGTATCTCAGTGGGAGTTGTGCGAGAACCCGTGCAAAGCCGGGCATGTTGTGTGTGTCGTTTGGACGTGCGAGTCTTGCAGCTGCATTCCTTCTTTCCCAGCATCTCCTCCTGGGTCTTGCCTTATTCAGGTGGAAGGAGCAACAAGAATTATTTGAGGGCAGCGACGCGCGGTCCGTGTGCATGCGCTTGGCCGCGCGAGGCAGGAGCGAACAAGGCAGGAATGAAGTTGCGTCGCTTAGTCGTGCGCTCCATCACCAGGGCCACCCGCTTCTCCCAGCCTGAAGGTGGCTAAGAAGCGCGGGAGTATAAGTGTCGAAGACATAGACATGTCCGGTCTGAGCTTAGATGAGACCACAGCATGGCGCAGAACGATCTCAGTCTATACAAAGGGTCGTTACCGAGATAGGAAGGAGCGCAGGGTAGATTGGCGACCCGGAAGGCCACAGAGAAGTGCAGACGGAAGTCGAGGTGACTGTGAACACAATGACGACCCTGGTGAAGTAGGTAGAGGCAGGAGGGCGCGAGCCAGATTGTAATCGAGGTGACTGTGAGCTTTAGGTCCAGGCACTGGGGCTAGTGACACTGCAGGCCCAGCAATGAATCGGGCTGATTTCTTGACAAAACGAAACTCCTTGTCTGGGGCTGGTGGCTCTGCAGGCACTTCGATGATTTCTTGCTCGAAGTTGCTTAACGAGCGGCTCGACCAACTCTGCTCGGAACGACTCCAATACACCCATAGCACCCTTAGTCCGTGCACATAATGTCTGACCGATAGGCATCTGCGCATCCCAAGCCAACAAGCCATAATCTTCCCCGAGCTTAGACTAGAAACTCGAGTAGATGACTTGAGACGTGAATGGCAGGACCCAAGTCGAGATACCGGCTGCGATTAGGGTGTCAGAGACTGGCCTGGAGGCTTCAGGGGCCATGATGCCATCCCCGGTGGTTGGTAGTAGTGTTCACCAAAAAAGTAACTTTGCAGGGCGCAACTTCTCCGTCTCAGCGGAAGGCGTCTGAACCGCTGGAAGGCAGTACGGTAGCTGAAGCCAGAGTAGTGACGAAGGAGATGCTGCCATCCTTGAGCGTGACTTCAGGTCTAAGCGGACACGCCTTGAGGCACTGGTGGGCGTTATCGTAGCCGAAGCGTCACCAGAGTACTTGGAGAAAGCGACAGATTAAGAAGACGAAGATGTTGTCCTCTCCCCTTGAGCTAGACAACCACATACGATGGTGATGCGCCCCGAGATGCAATGGCGCCTCACGAGAGGCGGAGAAGCGTTACGAGGAAAGTCGTGAGGGTACCTTGACGTGCTTGACTGCAGGCCGAACCGACATATGATGCATGGCTCGATACATGGGCTTCGTAATCTCCATTGCTCGTAAAGTCGCCCAGAGGCCGCTTGAACGCTCCACATACAGACCGCACTTCTCGAGATGCTCAATCACCCTCGTGCGTCACAGCCATGTCTAACACCTCAGCTCTCGCCCGCCCCTTCGTTTGCGTGCTTATGAACTCCGACAGCGTCTTAAAGCTACCAGGCTCTACGAAGGCTACGCATTCCCACTCTTCACCTATGACATCCTGGCTCTCCACCTGCTCGACATAGCCCAAGATCTTGTCCTTGACTGTGCCCTTCACCGCTTCCTCGCCACCTCCGTCTCCTTTTGGTGACATTTTGACGCTCTGCTTCAGTATGCTCGTGGGACACGTGATCCTCAACCGCATCCTCGCTCTCGCCACCGGTATGGGCTGATGCGCAATGAGGGCTTTCATCGCTTCCAGCGCCTGGCTCTTCGCACTCTTACTCGTCGTTACACCCGTCCACTTCGCCTTAGGCTTCTCCTTCACCTCTCCCTCCTCGGCGGGCTTTCCTGACCCAGAATCCTCAGTTGCAGTACTCTGCTCGCGACTCTTGCTCCCATCCTTCTCGCCCTCTCCAGCACCCTTCCCAGCCTGTCTGCCAGCATGCCCTCCTTTGCTTGATAATTGATCCAGCGCCTTCTCAATCATGCCCGTGGTGTAGACGCGCTTACTCTTCGGATCCACCAAGCGTCCCGCTACGATCTCAATGACTTCCTTGTGCACTCTCTCCAATTCCTGCCCTCTCTCCTTCTCGCCCACCTGGATGTCGCCTTTGGTCAATATCATCTGGATAACCTCGTCGCGGGACTTCCCTGGAAACGCCTTCTTCAGGTCATCGTTGGGTGCGACCTGGCCTTTGCTGACATTGAGAAAGACATTCGGGATTTGCAGGACATCGTCGAGGTTCGTCTCGTTGCCGGCGCGGAAGCTCTGCACCGTATTCTTGTAGCAGGCCACTTCGAACTTCTTCTTGCCGACTTTCATTCGCACGATGGAGACGTTGGTCAACCGGATCTGGTTGGACGGTTGATTGATCTGGGCGGAAGGCATCGTGTCGTCTTGTCTCCGGCAGTGCGCCTTGGCTTGTTGATATACAGATATCTGTGTAGGAAGACCGAGGGACGCTCGAGGGCTCGAGGCTGCTAGGCTGAATGTTTATCTGGAGAAGATATGACGCTTATCGCCGCCAAGAGATATGTCATGAGTCAGCTCTAAGCGAGGCCTCGGCAATATCCCTTCCCGGAAAGCACAATCTCACTTCACGCCCACGACTCTCTCCTCATGTCACGAGTAACACATGGATGAAGGTGGGACATAACGAGACCAGCATCGCAGTATCATCAATATCAATCGTCTTAGCATGACGGAAGAGCTGCTAGGCACACGACAAGCCGCTTCACCACCGCGAGAGCCGCAGCTATGGAACAAACAGCTCATCCACGGCTTTCTATACGTAGTCAGAGTCTCACAATAGATGCGCAGAACTACCTGATGCCTCATGCCAGATGTACGTCTGAGGGCCGCCAGCGAGCCATCGGGTCAATACCAAGAAGTCGCTGTAGACATTCTACCTTCACGGTAACAACGGTACAGTACCGAACCCCAAGAAACATCCTCACGCCCCGAATGTTCCTTCTCACCCCAGAGGATGCTCCCCAAGCCCCAAGCTGCTTCCCCAGCCACTCTATTAAAGTTGCTATAAACAGCTCAAAGAAACAACCTCACCTCACAGTACCACGCCTTCCTATTGTGAAGATAATAGGCCCCACTGTCTACAATGTCTTCAATGTACCAGATTTCATTTCACAATACGCACAATAGGTATCTCTCTTTCGTACTCGATCCTTCGTCTTGACATCCTCTAGATTATACACACCTTTCGCCAGAGCATCGCTTACAGCTTTTGAGAGCACTTACTACTGAGCAGCACCAGAAGCATACACACTCGCGCATCACGTCTGCAGCCGGACTGCAAGACGCGCATCTCGAAACGCACCAGACGAGCCAGTACACGCACATAGGCTCGCGACAAAGACAAGATGGCTCTCGCCCTACCACCGACGAGCAATCGCGCTCACCCGACACCCGCGCCACCGCCAGCCGCGGATCCTGTCTTCAACGATCCCAGCAGCGACATGTTCGACCTGTTTAAGGAGCCAACAGCCAGTGGCGACGTCGTGCCACGATCACCCACAGACGCTATGTTCGAGGATGGCGACGACGACGACTTCTTCGACTTGTTCAATGAGAAGGCGGATTGCACCAGCGAGTTTCTCAACTTGTGCAACGAGACGGCCGCGGGTACTAGCAACGTACCGATAGAGCCGGCCACTGCTCTGCCATCGACACCAAGTCCAGCTCTGAGATCTTCAGCGCTGTCTCCTGAAGCCAAGCGGAGACCTGGCAGCACGCCAGCCCTTGCTCTGCCGCCGAAGATGTCACTCACTCCTTCGCCACCGTCTTCTCAAGAGAGGCCAAAGCAGAGCAGCTCACCAACGCGCACTCCGCCGTCGAATTCTGGACTCGCCTTACCACCACCATCATCGCAGAAGAAGTCAATGCCAACCTTCAGTAACAACATGCCGGAACAGACTGAGCAAGCTGGCAATGCCCGAATCCACAGGGAAGTGGGTGCTGCTTCTTCTCAGCAACAGCCAACCCTGTTTTGCGCTAGCGGCAAGCCGGAGCAGACTGAGCAAAACGACAATGCTGCATTCCACACGTCAGGAATTGCTTCTGGAAAGGGCAAGACGGAGAAGAAGATTGAGAGATTCAGACAAGAGCGCGCCGCCAAGTCTGCGTCTGCGTCACCCTCAAATGAAGACCCGAGCCCTAAGAAGCAACGCAAATCTGTCATTCATCCCTGGCAGTTTCGCTGTCGGTACTGCACTACCTCCTTCGCGCACGTGGACCAACTTGAGGCCCAAGGAGAAAACAAGAGAGGTCACGCGAAGATCTTCAGCACAGAGCAGGCATTGAAGAATCATATGGTCATCGAGCACCAACTCCTACCACCTGGCCAGACCGTGGTAGGAGAGTGCAAGCTCTGCGGTGAGAAGTTCATCAACAACTCCAGGGAAAAGAATCATTCTCCCGGCTTCAGGGACTGCAATGACTTCAAGCAAAGTAACCTTGAGAAGTGGGCGAAGGCGGTGCCGCCGAGGACGGTACAGGAGATGGCTGATACGTGGGGCTTGAAGGAGCATGGGGATCCGAGTGAGGATGTGAGGAGGCCGAACCCTGAGTTCACGGGCACGCCGCCGAAGCGGAGAGCGGCAAACAAGACGACGGCGAAACATGCACCTACTGGAGAACAGCAGCCTCAGTCAACGAACGGTCTCTGCGAACATCTCTCGGATGGGCTTCCATGGTATGCTTGCGCGAAAGGAGAGTGTGGACACGACTGTTGCCGCTTAATCAGGCAGTCATCATCGGGTGACATGGCTACCGCTGCTACCACGTTACCTACGCCTCCAGGTCCGACAGGCAAGCGCAAGCGCTTTGACAGCGCGAGTGTGAAGGACGTCATTGACCTTACCAGCGACAACGAGAGCCCTTCGCCAACGCTTAAGCACAAGAAGTCAATACATATCACCAATGAGCACGAGTTGGCCTTGCTTCTGGCAGGCCATCATGATGAGCCACCGACCGCAGCCACGACGATGCCAGCCAACGGTGATGGACTCGCACAGCCGAACGAAACCGGATTCAATGACCATCAAACAACGACCGCAGGCCCAGTGGTGCAAGGGCAACAGACTCCGAGTATGCAAGACGATGACGATCCTCAGCGTATAGCAGCCATACGTCGCGCGGAGCAGCGCTTACTCCAGCGGCAAGCGGCTGTGCACATTCAAGCGCTCGGCAAGCAACACGGCGGTTTCGCGAGCATCCCCATGGAAGTCCTTCGCACGCTGCCAGTACCATTCCAACACTTCTATAAACAGGTGATGCAAAGCAAGATCAAAGGGTTCAGCAGGCACTACGGCGGTCTCTCGAACGTCCCTGAGCAAGTCGTCAGCACGCTGCCCGTGCGGGTTCAACAAATAATCAGACATGCGGTGCAACACAGCAGGGACGCAGTCACTGGCCACCAAGCACCAACCGCAGGCCCGGCAACACAAGCACAAGAGCCTATGGAGGCGCACGCAGCTCCGACGCAAGCACCTCAACATGAGATGCAGGGCAACGAGACCGGGTCTACTGGCCCGCAGTCACCCGCCCCAGTACCAGGAATGCAACCACACTTGATGGAACGCCAACAACAGCAGATGCGCCAACAACAGCAGATACGCCAACAACAGCAGATACGCCAACAGCAGCAGATGCGCCAACAACAGCAGATGCGCCAACAACAGCAGTTATGCCAACAGCAGGCACGCCAACAATTCCCAGCTCAACTGCACGCAGCTCAACAGAATGCCGTTCTACAGAACGCACGCCAAGCCCCGATGCAGCTCAGCGACGCCGGACCTGTTGGCCACCAAGCACCGCTCCCGCCTCCGTCCATGCAAGCACCACGGCTAGACGAGTATAGAGCTCCACCACACGAACTAGGCCTGACAATGGCGCGCCAGAGGTTTCTGCGGACAGGGGCAGAGAGTCTCGCAGCTCAGGAGGCTGTGACACTTCAACATCAACAGGCTGTACAGGCGGAGATTCAGAGGATAGCCCAGCTTCAACTGACTGCGCAGTTCGCATCATCCGACGATCAGGGACTTGAGTTGCAGCAGCATATGCTGCTTTTGCGGGTGCAGCTCCGTAGTGTAGAGCAGCAGTCATACCTACTACGGCAGGAGCGAGCGCAGCAAGACATGCAGCAACAAGGCTTACAGGGACAAGCCGCATGGTAGCAAGGCTTGCAGGAGCAAGGTGTACAGCAGAGACGGGACGGATTCATACGCAGCGCAGCGTAGTGTTTCAGATAGGGAGGTTATAGCATAGATACCAAACACTTGTGATCGCAACGTTCCTCTTCTATCAGGCCTCTGTTCTACAAGCTCGTGACACTGAACGTCTAGATGTCTGAACGCAGAACGAGGGAGATCTCGGCAACCTGGGTAAGCGGCTGTGTAGCGGCGTAGAGCTTTGGACGCCGTGCAAGCACTTCACTCCGAGGCTCAAGGATATGGGAGCTTGCCGCCCTTCTCCTTGGCCCTGAGCCGCCTTGGAGCTACTGTATGGACCATCAGGCGCTTTGCTGTCATGGAAGCTCTCGGAGATACTCAGCTATGTTCCACTAAGCTCTCCGAAAGACTTGCGGCGAACACGCGGCAGTATGGGCTGCTGGGAGGCCAAGAAGCACACGCGACTATGAGATGAGAAGCCGGCAACGTCTTTTGTCAACGGCCCCTGTTCGGGGCAGATTGAGAACTCGAGGAGAACGAGGTCCGTGCACTGTACCTTCCCTTGGATGCAGCAAGACTATGTAGCTATCTCCACCATGAGATCTGGGTATCATGATGCTCTAAAGAACGCCCTACGCCACTTCCCAATGCAAGTTAAAGGAGACATTTAGAAGATCTGACTATCGTCGAGCGGATCAACCTCCAATTCCTGCGCGAGGGGCCGCCGTTTCTCCCTAAACGTGTCGTCAGGACGCACGCTCTCGTCACCGTCTTCGTCCGCTGCATTTGCTTCGATGTCTATCATCTCTGTATAGGACTGTTCGCTTGGGGGTAACGGCTTCCGTCCAGATAGCACATCGAGCAGTGAATCTTCGCTTGTACCTTCTTCGTAGACTTCGGCGCCAGGTTGAGCTGCGATCGTATCTTCTGGCCGTCCTTCTGGGTAGAGGATTCGGAAGCTTGATCTCGTTGTCGCAAGAATGGCCATCTTGGCTTCAACCGGACTTTGGAGCCACGACAGTGTTGCTGTGCCTGGCAGAGATGCCGCTACCGGTACAGGTGGACTGGCGGCAAGGACATCGAGCAAGTAAGCGATGCCCTCGCCGCAGTCCAGCATCAACAATTTCGGCTTCGTGGGATGCCAATGTATCTTCCGCACATTGCTGTGCTGTATGACTACCGCATGGGCTGCCAGCGTCGCCATGTTCCAAATCCATACCTATGTAGAGGTTAGCAGAAAGTTTGCTCGGATGTGCTCCGAGCGCTCTACTCAGCAGTATGCTTACTGTACTCAGCATGCGTTCATCTCGTGTCGCGAGGTAGCTGCCATCGCTACTGAAGCGGACTTCCGCTACTCCAAGCTCGCTTGGCTCAACAGATGGTTTCGGCCTCGACAAAGGAGGTGAGACTGGCTGGGATCCCAGAGAATATGTTCGGTCGGAAGAAGCTGAAACGGACTCCTGCCATATAGGCGCTTGGCCCTCGGACGAAGTGGTTTGGTCGATGGTGGCGGAGTGCTCGACTACGGCTAGTAGCGAAAAGGTTCGAGTATTGAGAAGGACGATTTTGCCATCGAATCGTGAAAGCGCAACAACGCTGGAGGACCACGTGACAACTGCCCAATATTCAAATTAACACGTAGTTTCAAACACCTGATAGGGAACGTCTGGCAGATCCCTTCTTTTATAGCTCCCACAGCGAGTGATAAGCCTGCAGGGTCTACACTCAGAGAAAATGGAAAACAGGGAAACATACTGCGATAACGTTAGCTCAAGGCTTTCTCATATGCTCGGGCCAAGATCTACCATTTAACGCCCAGACCTGCAGTCTCGGTCGGTGTAGATGTTGGGTATGATCGATACAGATGCGCATCCGGTGTATAAAAGTGCACGCTTGTGCACGCTGTCGGCGTGTCCAGTATAG
>JAKLLW010001146.1:0-18170 GCA_022814695.1 Neocatenulostroma microsporum
CCGCGTATTAAACTTAGTTAAGCTCTCGGCGCTCTTAGCTTTAGTACTATAGATACGCTACGCGGTTATCTAATCGCTAACTACTATCTAGAGTCGCTCCTTAAAGTCCTTGTTACGCGCGAGTTTAAGGAAGTTTAGCTAGATATCCTTGTATACGCTAAAGGTACCCTTAATAGTAGCTTTATTATACTACGCTACTAGTAGCTTATATATGTCGGCTAGATCTAGATTAAGCCTCTTAATCGCCGGCTAAACTAGTAGGTTTAGGGCGCTATTAGCCTTAAAGATAGTATCTAGCTCCTTCTCGAACAAGTAATATAGGGCGGTATAGATATAAAATATAGCTAGCTCTTTAGCGTAGTCGTACTTACTATTAGTATTATTACGAAGGGCCGAAACGATAGACTTCTAGTTAAGATCTATACTATAGTCGAGTATACTTTAGTTTAGGCCCTCGTCTAGAATATACTTATACTTTACAATAAATAATAAGGTAACGTTAAGCTACGTAGTTACGTCGCTAACAACTTAGTACTTTATAATATTATAGAAGTTAAGATTGTCGTATAGAACGAAAGTCTAAGGATCTCGCGTAATACGCTAGATAACCTCCTATAGTAGTATTAGTAGGAGCGTAGTAGTAGTAGTAGCTATAGTAGTAACTCTACCTTATAGTCCTTCGCGATTAAGGCTAGCTCCCTCTAAATAGTACTATAACTAGCGATTACGCTAGTACCGGCGAGAGTATTAATTACTCTACGTTTAGTTCCGCTTATCGTAAGGTATATACCGAATACCTTTATAAACTAGCTACTCTTTCGGAGTACGCGTACGTATACCGCTACGAAGGTTATAAAGAGAGAGCGCGACTATACTATCTTATTAAGTAAGCGGTTACCCTTCTTCTTCTTCTACTACTCGGCTTTACCGTTACTACGAGCGGCTATATTATATATTAATCGCTCGGCGCGCGTATTTATAAACAACGTACCGTATAGCTTCTACTATACTAGTACTTAGTCCTAAACCGTAGTCTATACTCCTATAAGATCGAACGGTATTATAGCTTTATCTACCTTATACTCTCTAAAGTACTCTTTACTAATAAGGCCGTTAAGTTCGCGCTATAGTATTAGTACGCTTATAGTCTTCTCGGTCTAAAGGAGTAACCGGTAGCGCCTATCGTACTTTGTCGTATTCTTACTACGCTTACTAATCTATATAGCGACAAAGCTCGGTACGCTTATTCTAAACTCCTTAGTAAGCTTATACCGGATAATATTATACTTCTTAGGTATAGTAAGGCGTAAGCTAGTATTCCGAGGCTACTTCTTAGAAGGATTTGTCTTACTCTTACTATCGTAGTTATTCTTATCCTCCTAGTCTTTTATAGTAGTATTATAGAGGGCTTCGCCTACTACTTTAGTAATATCGATAATTAGAGGGCTCGGAAGGGGCGGTAGTACGCGCTCGCGCTTAGTTCTAGTAGTAACGCGTATAGAGTTACGTGTTTTTATCTAAGGAACGACTAACTATAATAGTTTTAGAGTAGATCTAGATAAAAAGCGTATTAGTAGAAAGTGCGTAATAAGGAGTAGCTACCTATAGTACCGTATTTTATATATTACGTTATTATTGCTAGTAATACCGCGTTTTAGTAAATATTACTAAAATCGGAGAAGAAGAATCGACTATATAGTTTTAGGCTAGATAGCGTTATAATAGCTATAAGTGTTTGATTGGCTCGGTAAAGGCGTACCCTAGATTTCGGCGCTCTCGGCAGCGCTAAAAGCTCAAAATTTGGCCACCTTGCCTAATTAGTCGCTAGCGTACACTCTCAAACACGGAAAGTCGTTATAACGCTGGCTGGCATGATGTTGAGGTAGCGATTAGGGTCCGCGGCACCACAGCGATTGATGATGACAAGCGATACCCTCGACTCATATCTGCCGGAGCGGTTATGGACGTTCTTGATGTTGAACCGTCAATAATCCTCAACCTTGCGCACTGAACGTCCCCTCGCGCTTGGTCCGCAACCATCTCGCGTTATACCCAGCGGCATTGCACCTATCTGCGAGGCACGTATGTCTATTCGCATCTCCGACTCATCGGCATTGACAGACTGACACTCAGAACACAGTTCGCAGCACACACAGCACGTCATGGCATCCTACAGAGTAACAGATGCTTCAATCCCGAACTCCCAATTCTCATGCCCCAGTAACTTCTCCATCGACTACACAATCATGCCCTGGAGCGAGATGTCCCTCGACATACTGCATGACCAGAAAAACTTCAGTGGTCCGGGTTACAACGACGACCCCGCTGCAATCGGATACTGCGGCATTAAAGGCCCTCACCCACGAATGTCCTACTGCTGCCGGAACCCTATCCAGCCTCCTGAGACATTGCCCAGCTCCGATGTTCCCACCGTCTTAGCAGCGGCGGATAATTGTACGCAGTACTGCCCTTTCTTCCCAGCGGACCTGGATTTGTGGCTTTACTGC
Source organism: Neocatenulostroma microsporum (assembly GCA_022814695.1). Taxonomy (NCBI): domain Eukaryota; kingdom Fungi; phylum Ascomycota; class Dothideomycetes; order Mycosphaerellales; family Teratosphaeriaceae; genus Neocatenulostroma; species Neocatenulostroma microsporum. The sequence continues at coordinate 2,508 of JAKLLW010001146.1, forward strand.
CTGACGCAGGAAGGTGATGCGGCTACTATGGCTTTCTGTCGCTTTCAGAACAGCGTTGAGGACAACGCGGCTACCTCGGGCTCGCTGCCGCGGGAGAGCTCATCTGATCCGCGCGATGAAAATATCAAGACCTGGAAGAAGGACGTGTCGAAGTCGGCGGCGGTCAGTGGATGGAATGTGCCACCCAGACTTTGGGTTGGACTCACGACCGGCCTCGTCATTGCCAGCTGGGCTCTAGGAGAGATTTAGGCGTTTACATCCTGCCTAATCGTCTGCTTTGATCGTTCTCCCAGCGACACATGAACCGCGGAGCGAATGCTGCTGTCCCTTTGAGATTCTACATTCATCGTTCACTTTGACTTACAAGTCGAAGGAGATCGTATGGGACTCGATTGAGGGTGATTGCGCGAAAACTGGAATTGACTGGCAAGGCGGCAACGAATTTCAATGCCACCAGTATTTCACGCCAGCAAGGCTGAGCAAGCGAGAAGCGCATGTGACTTCGTACGAGCTTCTCGTGCCCCGCAATCTGCCAACCGCATAAGACTATCGCTCAGCCAATGCAGCTTGCACATGTTTGACGATCTGAATCAGGGACTATCAAGAAACCGGTTCTGACTGCGACATATTAGGTAGGATCGAACAGACACTATTCAGTCACCTTCCTTTCCTCTGCACTCCAGCTTTACTCCCTTGCAAAACCCTCCCGAGATGGCTTCCCACTCATCCAAGCCCTCCATGTGGGAGAAGACCAAAGCACAGAGCAACACCTGGTTCCAAAAGATCGGCGAGCCCGTCAACAAGCTGTCAAACAAACTCGGCGCTGAAGCTTTCTGGCCGTCTTCACTCGACAAGGAAGCCGATAAGGCTGCGCGGATTCTGCGAAGCTTCTGTATTGATGGCTTTGAGAGTGAGCAGGGCGGTGGCAAGCACGGGGATCAGAAGAAGCATAAGAGTCTTGATCATATTCCGGTGAGTGTGGTCGCTGACATCGTTTCATGTTGCTCGACTGAAGCTGACGTGTTGGCAGCCAGAAGTCATTCGCAACTGCCGCGGCCTAGCAATCTTCACCGTCATGCGCTGGGGTTTGCACTGGTCCGGAGCGGGCGGCAGCGGCGTCATCGTCGCAAAAATGCCCAATGGCGAGTGGTCCCCTCCTTCAGGCATTCTCATTCATACCCTAGGCTGGGGTTTCATGGCCGGCGCTGATATCTACGACTGCGTCTGCGTGATCAACAACGACAATGGCATGGAAGGCTTTACCCGCGTCCGGGCAACGCTCGGCGGAGAGATCTCTGCTGCAGTTGGGCCCTTGGGAGGAGGCAGTACGGTTGATTCTGAAGTTTTCAAGCGTCAGTCTCCGGTTTGGACGTACACGAAGAGTAAAGGGCTCTATCTCGGGGTTCAGGTCGATGGTACCATCATCGTAGAAAGGACGAGCGAGAACGAGCGTTTCTACCACAAGGAGAAGGTACGGAATAAGGAGATCTTGGCCGGAGGCGTGCAGGCGCCGATAGGGACGATGGTGTCGTTGTGGGAGACTCTACAGGCTTGCGAGGGAAAGCAGTATGACCAGAGTAAGCTGCCGCCGCCGAGTGCTCCGTCGGATCTAGAGGTTGAGAAGCCGAGGGAGACGAGTCAGCGGGAGTATGATGAGTTTGCGGATCCGAGGGAGCGTATGGATCATAAGTCGTAGAGTCGTGGTAATACGACGGCGTCTATGAGGGCGAGTAGTATGCGATTACTTGCGCCTTCGGCGTTGTCGTGAGCAGCAGTCAGTAGAGATAGGAGATAACACCATATCCCCTCCACCCCTACCTCTCCCCCTGAGCCATGTCGAGCTCAGACCACCGTGATCTCCCCTCCCGATCTCCCGCGTAAATTGAAGTCGCGTCTTCCTTCACGCGTCAAGACTCAGATTGTTCCCCGATATCATCGTGAAGGTTGAACATGCCCAGTACACTGTCAGCACTTTGGGGTCAGCAAACACAGATTGAGAAGATGCCGCAATCACGAAAGGTAAGAAGGCAGCTTCCCACACGGTCAGAACGCCGCTGACACCGTCCAGCGAGGCTCCTCCCCTCTCGAGGTAGACGACGATGCATACAAGCCAGTAAAGAAGGCAAGAACGACCAAGAAGGCGGCCGCAAAAGATATCGGTACCTGCTCGCTTTCGAAGAAGGAGATTGGTGACCGGGTGAAGTCGGCGTTGGCGTTGGAGAAGTACAATATTCCAAGGATGATGATCAATGTGAGTTGATCAATATCGTTGTTGTCGCCGCCACGAGCTGACCACGGCATGTGCAGTTGACGATGGACACCACCTTCTTCCGCAATTTCTTCGTCAAGAACGAGGCTCTGAGCAGTCCCGTGAGCGTCCAGCCCGCGGAGTTCGATGAGGACACTGCTGTCGTTGTCGTCGAGCTTGGGAATGCCGCTGCTGGCGAGATACTTGGTGTTAGTAAGGTGAAGGGTGGCAATAGGATGGAGACGACACATCTGATGGCTATGAGCGTCGTGTTCTATCCGAAGGAGCAGAAGTGTCGGTTATGGTTGACAGTCTGAAGAGAACCATGCTGCATTCATCTGTTCCGAGACATCACGCTGCGTTTCCGAGTTGGAGGTGGTGTTGATCATGACGCCCGTACAAGTTGAGTTCGTTTGGTACGAGCGACTTCATCAATGCGTTCTGTGCTGCCGTGAAAACGAGGTCGCGACTTTCGTGCGAGCGAGCGAATGGAAGCTCGGCGCCGGGTCTCGGACATATGGGACATTGCATGTGAAATCATGCTGACGTAGAGCAAATCGCGTCTCTGCCTTCGAGGCATGGTACAAATTGTCGCAAACACCATGTAGCTGTAGATTGTGTTCCTAGACTACGGTAGTATTAAACCATCATGTTCATCTTCCACCATGGTAGCCGACGTGCGATAGCCAGCATCCGACCCGCGACAGCCTCCAACTTCGCCAAGCGATGCTTCGCCTCGAGAATCGAGATCCCCTTCACACCACCACCCGTACCCGTGATTGAGCAATGTCCTACGCCGGCATGTCAGTGTCGAGAGACTCCGGCAGGGCTGGATATCGAGCGCGAGCAAAACATCAATGGCTCGATGGCCGCGTATTCCGAGCAGATCCTCATTAGCACTGGCAAGAATGACTGGAAGAGCCGGATAGAAGAGGACGAGAGTGATGAAGCTGCATTTGTGAGGCAGTTGAAGGGCTTTCTGGGTCCGAAGGGGAAATACAGCGACGTAGGTAGATATGTATACATTCATATTGCTGAACCATCTCTTATACAGCATACACATCATGCTAACAACAGTCTATCACAGCCGTACCACAACGTAATGCTAACCAACTCCTCCTTCCCGCCCACCACCTCCCCAACCCACCAATCCAAACACCCCACCGAACCACCCAAAGAATCTCGCTCGGTACCTGTCAGCAAACCAGGCAAAGACCCATCCATAGCCCGCGAGCAATCCGTCCCCAACACCCCACCCGCTTCAGCCTTCCTGCTGCCGAGCTTTCAGTACGTCCCCAGCATCCCCACGGAATCAACAGCAGTAGAAGAATTCATCAAAGCCTACGTCCTCCCGGCCAAACTCCACCAAAGCCACGATGTCCTCTCAAGGCAACAGAAGAATGTTCTGCTGCGGGAGCCGGAGATGCAGAAACGCTTTATCGGCTCAAGGAAAGTAGATGAGATACTCATCCTCATCTGCGGACACGGAGGCCGGGACGAGCGGTGCGGTAAAGTCGGTCCAATACTCAAGGCAGAATTCGAGGAGAAACTTCGGCGGCAGAACATCGCTCTCCTACATGATCCGCCTGTCGCGGAAGCGGTAGAAGTCGACACGGACGTGGAGGGATATGTTCCTACCGCGAGAGTGGGGTTGATAAGCCATATTGGCGGGCATAAGTGGGCTGGGAATGTGATTGTTTACATCCCGCCTTCGTTCAGCAGTAATGCTTTAGCTGGGAAAGGCATTTGGTACGGTAGGGTGGGACCAGAACACGTGGAAGGTATCGTTGGCAAAACAGTGCTGGACGGCAAAGTGATCAAGGAGCTGTTCAGGGGAGGGATAGATCAAGGGAGGGAGATCATACGGTTGTGAAGGCCGTCTCAGCTGCTCTCCGGCTTGTAAGAATATGGTAGAAGTGAACGATGGCCTGCACTACAGTATCGCCTAGGACAGGTGTTTGGCTCTCGGCTAGAGGGAATGGGCCGCTTGGATCTGTACGAATACGATGGAAGTTGACGGTGGCGTGGCTCGACTCAGACGTAGAAGCGATGGACTTGGTGATTGAGTTGGCCGCACCGCCTGTAATAGACGACAACGACTCACTACTAGACCGTTGTTTGAGAACTGCTTTACTCGGTGAAGGCGGCTGGCTGCTTCTGTCGTCGGGGACCTGCACGTACCCATGCCGCAACTTATGCCACGGACCGACGCCTCGGGTTGACCATTATACAGCTCCTTCGCAGCCTGTGACAGTCCCTACTATCAGTGTCACCAAGACATATACCAGACAGACTGACTACTCCGGAGAGCGACCAGACTTATTGGTTGTACACGTTCACCGGCAGGTTGTTAGCATCCCAGCAGATGCCTTCCGTCACGGATGCGGGTATCCATGACAGCTGTTGGACATCTTACGGCAGGCGGCAGCTCGCTAACAGTGGTGTGCCGTTTGCGATAGCTCGCATCTTGCGTTGCGGTTCTGCTTTCTCTCTATTCCGTCGCAGTGCCCTCCTTCATTCTCTTTCCATCCTTTGACACCAGACAATCAGCTCTCTCCCGGACCGCTCGACGGAACAGGTTGTCGCTGTCATTCTCCACGGTCGAAGATGCTCTCATACCCTCCAGCGAACTATATGAGTGCTTGACTGCCACAGGTTTGTTCGAAGAAGACTCTGAGAGCCGTCTTTGTCCTCGAAGACCCAATCTTTCCAGGAGATCCCGCCGGCTCATACAAAAGCTCCATTACTGCTTGGGTTTTGGATGCAAGGCGGCAAGTTCCATTATCAACTACTCGGTCAACCCTGCCGAATCGTCGGCCTACTAGCTCCATTATCAAGATGAATGGCACAATGACGTCGCCTGTAACCGACCGATACCGACGTTACAAACGAGGGACGACTAAGCTGCTCGACTGGCTCCTGGAAGCTGGTAAGGCCATCTCAAGGCGTACAGGGACCGCCTTCTTTTTCGCTGCGAAATCAAGTCTGCACACACAGGATCTCATCACCATTGCAGAGCTCATCTGCCATGCCAAGCCACCTCATGCCGTTCCGAAAGAGATTTTGTTGGTCATCGTCGATGTGATCGAGGGCCGCACCGTATGTGCCGAATGGTACACTACTCTCGAAGAAAACGCGGAGCTGAAGCAGGCCGACATTGACGAACGCAACCGGTCTCACAGGCACTTCATCGACATCTTGCAGCATGTACATCGCTTACTCAAACTGGCGGGTCCAGGGAAGGCCACGCCACAGAAGGCCAAGACTCGTCGAGAGAAGAAGATCCAAGAACAGAGCAATTTGGGAACGACGAATCTGTTCTCCTACCTTGACCTCGAAGAGCCTAAGCCGTTGGGGCTGCTAGACGCCACCGCGACTAAAGCCGCTTCCGGGTTGTCTGCCGTTGTCAGCCAAAAGAAGCCCACGTCTGCGTCGACGCTGGATAACGAGTACGAGGATCTCTCATTCGCTCTCTGGTGCTTCTTACAGGACTGCGATGAGGTGCGCCAATTCACCACGGGCATATGGCGGAGGTACTACGACGGAGATCTTAGTTTCGCAGTGGCCAGTCAAGTCACGGAGACGGCCTTTGTAATACTCAGAGATCTGGGCAACGACTTTGCGTCCAAGTTCCGCAGCATGAAGAGCTACGATGAGCTCTTCGACTTCCTCGATCTCAATGTTTCGACTTCCGGCAGCGATACCTCTCGGTTCAAAGCTAGATCCAAGACGAACCAGACAAATACACCATGGCAAGGCGCTTCTGATCTGCTTTGTTTGCCAGCCTGGTACGTTCTCGAGGGCCTCATGCAAGACGCATCTACGATCGACGTACATCCATTCGCCATCACACTCCACGATCTGAAACCGCAATTTGAACGCCTGGCTTCTAAGTGGACGAATGACTCCGAGTTTGTCTTCATCGATGGTTTATGTCCGGACAAGTATCTGCAGGGCATACTCAGCATGGTCAAGTATGGCACAGTGCCCTTCTCGACGGTCTTCCAGACGCAAATCTACATGGACATCTTCGATGTTTTGGGCAGCCAGGGAAGTAAAGGGCTCGAGTACAGTGAGGACGTGACCGGCAAGATGAAAGCCGCCGTAGACAATTACGTCGAGTACCACAGGATCAGGTACCCCTCTCCGTGGACCTCTAGACTGCAAGGACTTGTGTCTGACATGGAGATGCACATCAACACTGGCGCAGAGAGCATTGCACGTCTGAGCTCGGGCTACCAAGACCTGCTCACTAAACTTCCACTATCGGCCGCAAGCAGGACCAACTATCTTCTCGGGTGCACCAAAGCGAACGCTCTCTGGGCGGCGGACGCCCAACTCGCTATACTTGCAGTGGCCTATCTCTACAAGGCGGCCCGACTCTACGGCGTTTTGCCTGCACCATGGCCTGACATGGACTTTGTTATTGAGAAGCAGTCGATGCACGGTGCCTTTGTACGAGAGGCAAAGACCATCGAAGGGTATGCTCGTCACTTCGACATGGCCGTTGGCGTTCCAGCGTCAGCTTTCGGCAAGGGCCACGCAAACAGGCCAGTATGACCACCCTTAAAGAATCAGGACGGTTCGAAGGTCAAGGCACTACAACTGACTTCACCGTTCTTGCTTGCCCAAACTGAGCACATCCGTCGGGCGGTCAAAGAAGGCTTTCATGAGAAGTTAACGTTCTATCCTGTGCTGCATTGGGTTGCCTCGCACATGGAAGGTCGAGCGAAGAAGGCTGGGACTAGGAAGGTCGTCCCTCCCGTCGAGCTACTCTCACATCTCTCTGATGCACTGGTCAATGCTGAGCCGGACTTCAACTTCGATTATCTCAGCCTGTACATTCGCTGCGTGAACTTCATTGGCAGCATGTATGCGGCTTTTCAAGACCGGCTTACCATGGAAAGGGACGATCGACCTGTGCGCTTACACGACACCATTGATGAGATCTTGTGGGAAGCTGCCGCCGCCGGCACTTCGCTGGAGGCCCGGAAAAGCACCGTCCTGTACGATGTAGGTCCATTAATCGAAGCACTGATGAACGACAACGGTGGTCCGGACGTTGGCATCAAAGAAGCCTTTGAGATCTCAAGCGGCCATATACCGGAAGAGCGCTGGCCTGTTAATGTCTACAAGAAAGGTGACTTTGGCAAGCAAGTGCAGACCAATCTCTTCGAGCGCAAACGCGACAAAACGATACCAGACCGCCACACATGATCGCGGCGAAGAAGCAGCTTCTGGTTGCGCTCAGCCTGGCAGGATGGTTGAATCAGTAATGGGATAGCATGGCGAAGGCTGTTGTACTTAAGAAGTCGGAGACGTGGGCGAACGTCCAATTCCAGAAGAGTGAGGTCCCCCGCCGGGTCAGCCGCTGTCGAGGACCGCCGTGGCAAGATCAGGCTCCATACCAGTCGGCTGGACAAGACATCGGACATCGAGCAGTTGTTGGGTCAGGTGCAAGTGGTGGACCAAGGGTCTTACCGTTTGAGAGGTGTAGGCAATGTCGCAGAGCCAAGAAGGAGTGCCACGGTATATACCGTTGCTATCGGATGGACGTCTACTGCAGAGACAAGCGTGCAGGATGTAGCCCTCGTATAGCTCATGTACAGCCCGAGTGGGCGGGCATTGGCAGCCGGGACCGTGCATTAGACTTCAAGCTAGTAGATCAGACCTTTCGCACGCTCTTTCTCACACTCATCGCGCAAATGCATCGTCCATATTGTGGCGCCATCGTACTTCGTTCGTTATCGTCCAAAATCTCCGATACATAGAGCTGTTGCCTGCCGCTGAGCTTCGTGTGGAGGCTGAGGAATGCTGCGCCTACTTTGGCACGCCTAATCCTCACCACCTACATCACCCGCGAGACCCCGTCGGGACTTCGTCATGACTACCATCTCAAGCGAACGATGTGAGCTGAAGAATCACTGTGCCATGATCACATGCAGCGTGCCGTCTCGCACCACGAGTAGCTCTTCCAGCGTCACATGGGTCGCACGAGCGCCACATCGCCTCGCCTTATCTGTGCAGTATCCTTACCGGTCTCAACGGAATGAAGTATCACTGTCCATCTCTTACTCTTCTCGCTCTCCTCTCTTCACCTTCCGGAAAGTAAGACTGCGACCTGCATGACTGATGTAATATCATAGAGTGGCATAGGCGTACACGGTGTGTACCGCATCCAGGATGCCCACCAACTTTACGGCATGCGCCGCGCGCTACACACCGATGAACGAGAGCTTCCAGCATCTATATGGATGGAATGGCACTGTGCGCATGATACCGAAGAACATCAGCGTCCAGGTCAGTACTCAAGGCTGCAAAGTCCTCTGTGGCAACGGCACGGCCCTCTACGACTGGTCTCAGTCCAGCAATACAATCACAGTAAGCATGGAATACGTACGCTCAGGCACGCGAGGGAGGAACACTGACTAGATCCGCTGCAGACATGGGTACTACCAATCATCGGTGTTCTGCTACAAGCTCCGTTCGTGAGCAATGCGTTTTGGGAGACCATGTTCTCGATATGCCGGTGGATAGGCAGTCCGATAGCATCTCTGAGCTACATTCTCTGGAATATAACGGTATCCGGCAAGTGCGCCTTGATGGTCGACATGGCGGAGGAGTATGACAAGCTCGACGATAGCCGCAGCAGTAACTTTGCGAGTATGAGAGACAGTCTATACTTACTTGCCACATTGAACCAGTACAGTATTGCACCGCAAGTCCTGGAGATCAACCGACAGCACAACTCGAAACCGGCGGAAGGATTGCTTCGACTCGCTCTGTTTAGTAAAGATCTTCGATTGCTGAGGAGAGAGCGGGTTGACGAAGTGCTGGGGCACCAGCTGCCTGTTGTTGGAGAGCCAGAGGCTCCGGTTGATAGCTCAACCCGACGGCGACATATTGTGGAGGCAACAGATGATGAGGACAGACTCGAGCCGCCGGACGAACTTAACGAACTGCGGCAAAGAATGGCTGAAGACTTCCGTCTAACGCGCCGGAAAGGTGTGGTTCCAGTCTTCATATCTACCCTATGGTTCCTATTTGCTCTTGCCATATCTATCCAAAGCGCCTTTGGAGATCTTGGATGGAACGAGGTAGCGCATGATCTAGCACTGGGTCTGTTGTTATCCTGGCTTCCTATCCTCATACTCTGCAGCATCATCGACCGCAACCCAGCCTCAGCGGATGACATCCGTAAACAGCTCAACCGCCTGATTGACCACGTACGGAAATCTTTGCTCGATGATCGCATTCGGTCTGCTTTCGTCGATACCATTGCAGACGTGGAGGAGAAAAGAAACATGAGGCAAGGCATCGAGGATGTCGCATCTCAGTGCGTTCTATTCCACGAGGTCCATGGCGAGTTCTTCGAGAAGTTCTCGGGTCAGGGGCGAGAGCCATGGCACTACGGTGCGGCCCATGGCATACTTTGCGATATAGAAGATGCATACATCGCCGGCGCAGGTCGTCACTGGCTAAGGGATGAAACTCGCGCTCGCACATACCTGGTCTTGGGCAAGCAGAAAGGTGCTTTGGACTGGTTAGACTACCGTGAGCTGTGGCAAGTTGCGGCAGCTTTCACATGCGTCGGTGGCACCACGTTCGGTGCTTTCGTTCTCTCGTTCTACACCCCCACCGTAGGGCTAGGTTGCAGGAGTGGAGGCTACACTATCTTTGCTGTTGTCGCCACGGCTCTACTCATAGTCGAGATCTTCTTGTGGTGGTATTGGGACGCTAAGAAACACGAGCTGCGTGCACTCGGCAGACGAGCAACATTGAACATGAACTTCCCCTCGAAGACCGCAAAGCTCTTCCGCATCTGGCTACCGGTATTCAATGCATGGAACAAATGCACACAGTGGTGTTCCTCCGCCATTACCAACTGCCTACCAAAAGCTCTCACCGGGTTGAGCCCACAACAGCGATGGACATACTGCTTTTTCCGGCCCCTGGAGGCTGCCAACACAATTTGGCTCATATACAGATCCCTGTCCCAAGTGCTAGGGGCCGACAACACATGTGAATGCATGTCCAGTCTCTGGGCTGGTGGCGGTGGCTACGTTGACTTCACGCAGTGGAATACATCAAACTCTCGTTACGTGAGGCGGTACTGGATCACTGGGACGACTATCGCGGTGACGGTAATGGGCCTCTTCATGGTCTACATTGTCATGGAATGGTACGCATTTCTCCTATGGCTGTGTATAGACCTTGGCTAACTTCTCTACGACGTTATAGGTGCCTCCAGAGTCACCTATCAACAGCAGAGCGCAAAAGCGCAGCACACGGCCTGCGGAATGTTAGGCGTTTCCGTCGTATGACATTCCCAGTAAGCTGGCTGTTCTATCGACTTGATGATGCAGCACGTGGCATTAAACATTTCCTTGTCGAGATGTTGAGAGCTGCGAACCTTCTTAGCGAGTCTTACGAAGTCCGGCCATCAGGCCTTCGATGGACGGAAGAGCCGACAAGGCAGAGACGCCGTAGCAAGCCAGTGTCGCCAGCATCTGGATTACCGTCGCCTGTGCCGAATCGAGAACGAACGGGTAGCCATGCACCACTGATGACAGTCACGCCAGCGTACGGATACGAAATGGCCCAAATGCCAGCTGAAGCACACTACGCCGATTCACATACACGTCGGTCAAGCGACGCAGGAGGCCTATCTCCAGAGAGTCCAGTCGATCTGAGCAGAGGCCTGCTATCTCCTGGCCCGCAATGGCGACCTGTGTTTGAACATCGGACAAGCAGCGGCGCAGCTTCGGGGCACTCTCGTGATAGCTAGTGGACGACTTGACAGGTGTATATAGTTAGGTTCAGCCTGGAATGATCTGACAGATCTCCTCATAAGCGAGTGTCTTGACTGGCTACGATCGGAACGCTACTAATGTCCTCGGCTGTACCAATGTTCAAATCTCCATCCTAGAGTTGAACTCCACAGGCTGCTTCGTGACCGTTGGTGTCAAAGGGGATGGCAATGGGCTTCTTTTCATCTTATCGCTGTCGAAGCAAGGGTTATCGTCATATCAGGTCAAACGGGGCCAAGACTATGGCTGACCCGGGCAGACCTCATCTGCTACACTTCGGACAAGCTGAAGCTTCCTCCTCATATCCTCATAGCCGAGCGCATTGCCCTCGACATGACTGGCGAAGTCACACTGAGGCGATACACTCAGCCTCTGGAGTGCTTTCTCACGGCTCTGCTTGGACCCTTCTGCGACGTAGTCGGCGGCTTTGTACACCGTTCCACCATAGCTTTCTTGTCCTCCAGCTCTGCGAACTTGGAAGTGAACTACGCCAAGCACCACGTTCTTATCCAACGGCAAATGTTCCAAAGGCTCGAAACCGCCGACTCGGGGAGTGTCATGTCCCAGATAGTATGTGCTCACGTTGAGGTTATTGAAGAGCTTCGTGGCGATATTGTCGTAGGCACCTTCGGTGAAATGCTTTGAGCCGATACAGTTCCCACGGCATAAGTGGACGCCGAGATGGAAGTCGGCAGGACGCTGGTACAGTCGGCGGAGGTTTGTGAAGGAGATTATTCTACGCTAACCTCGAAGCATGCGTTGTAGAAGCGGATATACGCATCGAACTGTTCGTCAGCGCTCTGAAAGTCCTCCGGATCCTGCTTCCAGCCCTCAAGCATCGCTTCAGAGCGGAAGTCTACAAGACGCAGTCAGCTCACGTCATGGGCCTCAGTAAGCGTACTCGCGAGCACAAAAGCCAGATTTGGATCGTCGACCTGCCCATTGCGAAGACCAGCATGGTACAGCATCTTCAACTCAGTCTGATACGCTTTGGCGACATCCGCGAAGTACTCGTCGTCATTGTTGTATACGCCCTTAAGGTAAGTTTTCTTGGGCCTGTGTCGGAAGTGATACCTGCATCATCTGTCAGTCAGAGCACCTCGTTTTGTCAAGGAGCCTCGAGGACGGATCATGACGGGCTCGTGAGAGTGAGCTTGATGTCTGCGATGGGGAGACAGTCAGCCGATAGCCCACGAACGCAGTCCATCGAGGAGCTCTTACCCTTATGCTTCTCCTTTTGGCAGCAACGATTTGAGGTACTCAAACTCCGGCAGGGAACTCGACTTGCCAGGATGCTTGATCTTGCCGGTGGCGACTGTGACAGCATTCGGGATCCCCTTCGCGTGCATGAACGACTGCACATCAGGAGCGTAGGCCCGGAAGATGCTCTGATCGTAACCCTCTTCACGCTTGTTGATCTCTTCCGTGCCTTCGAGGGTCTCGAAAAATGTACCCCTGACCGGTGTCAGAAAGTGACTGGAAGCCGTCGCTTAGTGCATACACACTAGAACTGGTGTCTACTATAATCGCCATTGGTGATGCTATGGACACCGCAGTCCTGTTGCAACTTCACCACTTCTCGAATGGCGTTCTGCTCGACCGGTACGAGCTCCTCTGGGCTTGCTGACTTGTTGGCGATGGCATACGTTTCTGCACGAGCTCCCATGGCCGGAGAAGAGAACCGATGTGCTCTGCATAGATAATCAGCCGACTTCCGTCATGGAACCGCTGTATTCACCTGCACGAAACGTGGATTGCGTGGCGCGGCTGACATGATGGGAAGTTGAGCTGCAACTTTATGAGTTTGCTTTGGTGTTGGGTGTTAGACTTCGTGATACAGTTCACTTGAGACTGGCTATATGCACTCCATGCTTCCCTGCCATGACCGCTGCGGCCCTGCGTGACGTCTACGACCGAGATTGAGGCTTTCTACTCTGGACTCAGAGTGTTGAATAATCGCAGCAATTATTGCTAAGCAGCGATTGTTCGGACCTCCGAAGACCAGGGTCGTAGACCGATAGCGGGCATCTTCGCTCTGACTCCATCAGAAGTCCACCCAAGAGGGATCATAAGGATCCTTTTCCTCCGGCCTTTCAGAATGATCCAAGTACCAGGCCAACTCCCAATCGGTGTCATTCAGGCCTGCGTCCGCACTAGTCTCAGGGCGCCTGCCGATATTGAGAGCTTCAGTGAACCGTTTCTGCTCCTCCGAGGTGGCCTTTTCGATGACCATACGTTCCGCGTCAGGCGGGCAGAAGGCGCCCGTTAGTACAATGCGGAAGCTCGCTCCTGGTGGGAGCAGGCCTCGATACTCTTCCAACTTGCCAAGGATATCGCGAACTTTGACACCCTGCTCATTGTCGACGATTATGGACTCCCCACTGCGCTCTGTTTCGCTATCGACGGTAGCTTTGCCGAGCACCGTATCTACTTTGGCAGGATACGGCCACACACGTACGCTCCTGCAAGGTGGGTTCGTAAGATACATCCAACGCCATGAAACTCCAGCGCCGTTCTCGTAGCTGCTTGGGACTGTAAAGCTGGTCCACGCTCCCGGATGTTGATGGGGGTAAGAGGACCAGTAAGAAGAGCCTTCAGAGTATGTGACATTGGTGACGGATTGGGCATCGAGAACCAGCCGGTTGGGCGCAACAGGGAGATGCAAGTATCCGATCGAGAAGTGGTCGTAGTCTTCTGGAATCTCATATTCTTTGATGTTAAATTCTGCCACTGTAGCTCCTGACTTGACCCGTGCCGCGTTTGATGCCCTGCTGGAGGACGAGTAGGAGGAACCCGGTGCTCTGCGCACTCTGTCAAGGTTGGCAAATCTGCCAGGCAGCATACCTAAAGGAGGGACTTGTGGTGTACGATAGTCCCTGTTGCGTGTGACCACCCACCCATGTCGTATGGGTTTGCGACGGAGGAAGATCTCTCGTTGGAGTGGCGAGGAGCCATTGATACAGTCTCTCCAGTTACGGCCAACTCGCTGGCAGGTCAGGATCTCTGTGGGCTCAAGGTGTAGCAAGATGTTCTCCAGCAACTCATTAGTACCGAAGACGGCAGATGTTGCGGCCGTTGCTGCGGGAGTGATAGGCTCCTCGAAACGTGGCATGGTTTGCTGTTCTCTTAGTACGAGCGCAAGTTGAGTGTTGGCGTGAGGTATGGATTAAGTGTTGATGTTCGTTGTGTGAAAATGGGTTGAATATTTGGAGTTGCAAGAAAGCGTAGATTCGGGATTTGAAAGCAAGGTTAGCAGCGATGCTGGCCTTGAAGCTGCTTTTATTTGTTGAGCCGCAGCGAGCGCAGCGCAATAGCAGTGAACAATTCCAGTGCTGTGCCCGAGACGCATGACGATGTCGGTCGCGATGTCGTGAATGCTTGCTGGCGTCAAGTCCTGGATTAACAGGCCATGGTCACTATGGTATACATGGCACAATCCCATATACCTGTCTTAATTCCGAGAGCCCTCTTCATCTTGCAAGGCTGCATGCATATGTATCCAAATTGATAGCAGATATGCCAAAGGAGGAGCGTAGACTTCGCGAGTCCGATGTCCATAAGTTGATCATGACCCGTGGGCTTGGCTGCGAAGAAGGTCGGACCGTCTTGGACATGATGCTTACTGTTGGCTTCCAGGGCGAGGTCATCGTTACCGGATGGCTTGCAATCACTTTAAGTCCTCCTCGTCGCCGTTCTGGAAGCACATGACCAGTCCCGTCATTGTATCGCCTCGGGTAATGGCTGCTAGATGTTACTCAGCTCCCAACAGGCTGTAAGCGCATGGATAAGTTGCCTGGGAGTCCCGCCGAAGTCTGAACATTGTTGGTGTGATGATGAGATGTTGGTGAGCGACAAGGGGAAGAAAGTCGAAACGCTTGTTTCTCGTGAACTCCACTACGGCTCGGGCCAGCAGCGGCCGGCGCCTCGCTGTGGCGCTGTTTCTATTCTTGATCTAGCAAACTCTACCGTCTCATCGCACATATCAGTCCCGAACGTCGATATGGAGTCGCCAATACTGCCTGCTATGTCGCATGAGAGCGCCTGAAGGTGTCCGAAGTGAACTCCGCTGCTGAAGAAGAAGATGAGTGGCGCCCTGAGCACGACCGAAATTTGCCGGCAATCGGCACAAAGGATTGCGCGGTTGTTGATGAAACACCCCTACAAACGGCCGTGTACGAGGCTGAGTCGATGATTGCGAATGCGGCACGGGGTAAGCGTGCGAAGCATTCTCTTTGCCTTCTTGTTTCTCTTGGCTCTCTGTCCAGACCACGCTCTCTTACCCAGATACCGGCGACCATGTTCCGCAGCTCACCACGCTCGCTAATACTGCCATGGCTGTACCTATCTGTGGCGCGGCTATGCCACGCCATTCAACTGGACGCTACGAGCGCCGACTCCATCAAAAGCGCTGCCAGTCAGGTCTCCTACGGCTTGATAAAGTACTACACCGGCAACCATACCGGAGATAATCCTGGCAACTTGCCTCCGCCTTACTACTGGTGGGAAGCTGGAGCTATGTTCGGGCACCTGGTGGACTACTGGTACTATACCGGAGATACCAGCAACAATCCTGCGGTGAACCAGGCCATCTGCTGGCAGGCGGGC
>JAKLLW010001147.1:0-18165 GCA_022814695.1 Neocatenulostroma microsporum
ACTTCGGCACTATGGAGCTCTTGCTTAAGGATGATCTCAGAGGTGGAGTAGGTAGGCCCAGGCTCGTCACGAGACAACGTATGTGAGAGGTAGTAAGTATAACGACGGAAATGTGCTGTACCTTCACGGGCTGTCGCTCTTCCTATATCACCCTCTAGCAGATGCCGCGGCAAAGCGATCTCGCTGCCGCACATGCAGAGGTCATTGTCGAGGAGCTTTTGGTTTGGGGAACGACCCCTCGGACGGCGGGGACCGGGAAAGCTCCCCCTCCATCGATGCCAAGACGATAATGTTCCGTCTCGTCTTTTGGACCAAAGCTCGGTGACATTGAACGTTGCCGTCTTCTCCCAAAGTCGACGCGTCGAATTGGCTGTTGTAACGCGTCAACCTCTAGACGATTATGAACATTCAACTTGTTAAAGACAGCATACACCCATCTTTAAAGATCTCCGAAGGGGGAGAGCGTCGTGTGTCTGTTGCCTCGCTCTCTCGTAGACTCGTAACACAGTGTCCGAAACGATGAGCGGCAACCGCCATTGTCACTGACCCTTGGACCCCAAAGCCTTCGACGTCTTCATCAGCTGTCATCACCAACACCCATTCTTCGCCTGCAATCATCCTCGCAACTCCCATGGAGCGAGAGTGCGAAAGGACCTCAGCTGAGCTCGCTACACACCGATTGACCGACGATGTTGGCTTACACCTCGACCACGCGATGCGCTGCGGCCAATGATTTGGCTCCCAGACCTGTGATCTTCGGACTATCGTGTTCTGAGCGAACCCGGATGGTTACATAAGGGCAAGAAATGCTCATGCACAGCCCTGGATGGGAGCGGTACGAAGAGTTCAGGGAGGAATCCGTAGGCAACACGCACACTTGATGAACTGCCGATTACCCCGCGGCAGACGACAGAGGTAGGGTTGTACATATATACGCCTCGTAGGTGCAGTATAAGCTTTGTTGCGTTCAATTGTTTCTTTAGACTTCATACACCGTTGCCACGATGGGAAAGCCACAGCGCACGCCCGCGGCCAAGTTCGACGATATCCCTGGAGAGCTACCGCATGGGACGATTCCGGATGATACTAACCTGTCCAAGATCGCTCAGGAAGCCGTCGACAAGCTGAATGACTTGCAGCTGGACGATCTGATCGATAATGCCATCTGGAGAGACCTCTTGTCCTTTACTGGCACCTACCGCACAATCTATTCCAAGGGAACGGTCCATAACACCCTACATAAGCTGAGCAATGATAAACGTCTCACTCCCATCACGCTCGAGAGTTCGAAACCACGCGTGGCTACTAGCCTTGCCGATATTGTCTGGGTGGATGCCGACATTGCGTTCCAGCTTGACCAGAGCGGGCTCGTCGAACAGTGCAGGGGCACGGTATCTGTTGTCTATTGCCCAGACGGCAAATGGCGCATATGGATGTTGAGGACCTGGCTGGAATGCTTCGATGGTCACGGACACCCTGACGTCTCGCCGCAAGAAGGGGCCATCAATGGGACTGCCAACGGTCATGCCAACGGGACGTCGGGAGGTCTGTCGAATGGAGACGAGAAAGCAGACGTGGATTACGATGCCATCGTGGTCGGTGGGGGTCAAGCAGGCCTGTCTACTGCCGGTCGTTTGAAGGCTCTCGGCGTCCGATACGTCTTATTGGAAAGACGTCCAGAGATCGGCAACGTATGGGCAACCAGATATGAGTCGCTGCGCTGGCACACCTCGAAGCACTATGGCGCCTTGCCTTTCGGACATACATATCCGGAAGAGGATGACTACATGCTGCCAGCTAAGCGTATTGCAGCTGGCCACAAAGCCTGGGCGGAGAAGCACGGTATCAACATGCGGACGAGCGCTTCAGTGGACTCGGCCACCTGGGACGAAGCGTCGAGTACATGGACGGTCGTTGCCTCGTCTCCAGATGGACAGCAAACTGTGACTGCCAAGAACCTGGTTCTCGCCGTCGGTCCAGGCCACTTGACACCGATCAAACCGGACTGGGCGACGGCTGATAAGATCGCAGCCAGCGGCTTCAAAGGCACAGTCCTGCACGGCTCAGAATACAAGTCCAGCCTCGCTTGGTCTGGGCAACGAGGGGTTGTCGTGGGAACAGCGAATACTGGCCACGACGTCGCGGAAGACATGGCAAACGCCGGTATGAGGACTACTATGGTGCAGCGAGGCGCCACCTTCGTCTTCCCGGCGGAGTGGCTGCACAGCGCGGAAGATGTCATGTACAATGCTAGAATTGATCCTGCTCAAGCGGACCGAGAAGCCTTCACGTACCCGAACAAGATCTTGCGAGAGATGATCAATCGTGGAGTATGGAAGGGCATCGAAGGTAGTCCTGAGAGGTTCGATGCTCTGGAGAAAGCTGGCTTCAAGGTCGAGCGGTACGGCGACATCTACAACAACCTCTACGTGCGGTTCGGAGGTCATTATGTCGACATCGGCGCTTCTGCACGGATTGCTAAGGGTGAAATCAAGGTGAAAGCGGAGAACGTCAAGACCTTGACGAAAGATGGACTACTGTTTGAAGACGGAAGTGGAGTCCCTGTAGATTTGATCGTACTCGCTACGGGGTTTGATCATGACTTCCGGAACGATGCTTCGAACATTGTCGGCAAGGCAGTCGCTAATCAGATGGACAATTTCTGGGGCGTGGATCGAGAAGGCGAGATCATTGGGCATGCTAAGCTGGCTGGCCGTAAGTCTCCAGGAAGTGTATGGCTTGAGTACCATGACGCTGACGGTTTGTAGATCCGCACCTTTACTACCACGGCGGTGACATACGGATGGCACGTTTCTTTTCGAGGTTCATTGCATTGCAGATACAGGCGGATGCTCTTGGGAGGCCATTGCAACGATACGTAGACTAAGCTTGAGAAAGCCTCAAATGATACAACGCCGTCAATACACGCTGCCTCCGTTGCTCGTGGCCGTTGTGTTCCCTACGTCGCGGCAACACCGATGGAGTTCGCATTCGCCTAGTGTGACCAGTATGATCTTTCGCTTGCTCAGTCGCTTCCGTACCACTCCCGCAACGCTTCCATCACCTCGCATTCGCACTCATCGACCTCGCCATAGCCTACGTACGGGTCCCCTCAGGCCGGACGCAGCAGTCGCGGTTGTGGACGGGGTAGTAACCCTCAATGTCAAAGCAGGCTTCTTTGTAGCTCCAACCGAGCGCTTTTGCGAAGGCTCTGGGATCAGCGTAGCTCTGGATGCGCTCTTGCCCATACTTGTATGTCACGGTCTCGAGCGGTGACTGAGTAGTGCTGAGATATAGCGTGGGCTGCATTGAATCCGTGAAGTCTGAGCGCAGGCGCACAAGCACGATCTTGAGGTTGTTGAATTTGGCGACATTGAGCTTAGGATGTCTGAGCGGACGAGAGAACTCGAGCGTGTTGGGCAAGATCAGGCGGAGCAGCTCGAGGTTGCCGGCTTTCTCCAATATCTTGATGGACCCACGGACACTCGCCTCGAAAGAAGGGAGTGTATGAGAGCTGTCGTTTCGGTTCAAGCCAAGCTTTGACAGCTCCTCCCAGATTCGGTGATGGGCTGAGTCGGAGCCTATGCCCTCGAGGGTCGTGTGGGTACCATAGGAGTTTTGGCGGGAAGCTGCACGATCGTAACCTTCGCCAGGCAGTGGGACAGCAACGCGGCGAAGACGTGCAACGTTCGGCAGCCCAATCTGGCGCAAGAAGGCGAGGAGAAAGGTCCATCCTGCGCCACAAGAGAACCTGAACTCGTTCTCGCCGTAGTAGATATCCGCAGCCTCTTCGTTGAAGTCTCGAGACATGCGCAAGAAGCCCAGCATAGATCTCAGTAGCTTGTAATCCCTTGCGGCTCTTGCGAAGTTGTAGCCTTGTGTGCAGTAGCTCATCTCCTTTGGCGCAAGCTCAATCTCGGACTCGAGGACGAAGATGGACCTGTAGATCTGATTCTTGATCTCGCCCGGAAGCTTCATGAACTCGACCGTAGGCGCGGTGACAGGCTTGTCGGCGAAACTGTTCGGGTCTTCTAGGAAGGGCCTCCGGGGTATCATAAGCCCGTACTTCTTTGCATACTTGCGCTCATCGAATAGTTTCCGGTACCCTTTGTAAGGCCTGAGCGCAACACGGACAGGGTCGCAGGTCGCACGCTTGTTGTCTCTGTAGTCGTCCTTCTCGAGCATCGCTGTCGTGGCCTCGATATCGTCTCTTGCTGGCGAGTCTTCGAGTAGATGTCCTCCCGCCCTTACTACCTGGCCAGCTTTCTGCCCGTGACCGATGGAAGGTCGAAATACGAAAGCTTGTGTGGTACCGTAGCGGAGGCCGAGCTCGATGTCTTCAAAGTGTGGCTGAAGTCTGCGCATGCGACTGATAGATGGTCAGCGATCATAACAGCGAAAATGTCACCAGTGTAACCTACCACTTATAGAGGGCATCATGGACTCGCTCCAGAGCCAGATTGAAGCTCTTGTCGGGCGGCCCGTAATACGTGGCGGATCCTGGATGTTGTGGTAGGTGATGGTGCGTAGTGGTGTTCGCTCGAAGGTAGTTGTATGTTGTCGTACCGTGGACGTTTTTTGCGTTGCCTTCTTGATGTTGTATCACGATTGATGCTGGAATGAATTGTTTGACTGTGGGAAATAGAAGTAGAAGAAAAAAATAAATATGTGCGGAGCGACGCAAGGAGAGGGAGGGAAGGGAGTGCAGGTCTTGGCGTCCGGAAAGCAAGTGAATGCTCTTGCGGCCACTTTCACAGAATAGTTCTGGCATGGCTGAGCGTGCGGGAAGCAAACGAACCAAGTCAGTCATTGCATCTTCTCAACCTCTAGCATATACCTCCCGGAAACTGGAGTGCCACGAGTCAAGTCCGCAGTCAATGCCTTCAACCGTCAGCCAGAGACATCGATCATATTGCATCTCTTCGCACATCTCACTCGATATATACATCCCACTATCATCGTACGTTGCCCGCCCTACCATTGTCCCTCACCGCCCTCTAAGCCGTAAACGTCTCATTCATCAACGGCACCCCATTCGTCAACGTCCCATACGGCACAGCAGGATAAACCCCAAAGCAACTCCACTCATACTCCGCCTCCTCCAACTTATTACTCTGTACCTGCATGAACGTCTCCAACTCACACCACCCATCATCTCTCAACCCACACTCCGGGAAGCTCACGCCCAGAGGCAGAGTTCGCTGGTTAAGAATAAAATGGATATACGTTGTTGGTCCACCGTCTGTATAGCAAGCACCTTCCGCACGGGAACCGTTGAGAGGGGCCGGGGTTTGAATGACTTCCATGTCTAGGCGAGCGCCGAAGGGCTCCATGTGGGAGACGATTAGGGAGCGGTTGGAGGGGATATGGTCGGCGGGCATGACGGGGGCGAATTGGGTGAAGCCGAAGGCTGTTAGGATGCCCTATTCCTCGGGGTTAGCAAGTGATTTAGAATAAGTCAGGCTGCGGATGGGCGTACCATAATGTTCGTATCGTGCGAAAAGAAGAAGTTCAGCGTCTGGTTCAACGGGAAGGTAACCGTGTTGTTGTCGAGCGTGACATTGATCTGAGCCGTAGGCGAGTCGATAGTGTGCTTCGACAGAAGTGCCAAGATCTCTTGCTGGAAGCCAGCACCAACCGCACGACCGGTAGGCGACTGGAAAGCATTGTTGCCAGCGAAGTTGATGTCGATACTGTACTCGTAGCCCTCCCACTCCTCATAGGTGAAAAGACCGCAGAACGCCGAGTACCCGAGCGCAACTGTCTCGTAAGCACAGAGAGATTGAGCGTTGTATGAATCGGTTACTGTCCAGTTGAATCCCGGGGCGGAGGCATTGAGGCGAGCGGTGGCGTTTGCAAGGTAGATCGATGCCCACTCGGTCGTTGCGTTGGTACCGCCGAGATTTACGAATGTGTTGGAATTGGGGCAGTTGTCGTAGCCAGCGAGGGAATTATTGAAGGCGCCTGTGCTGTTCTCGATTGCGAGGACCAACGTAGCGTTAGCAGTCCAGTCCAGGCCAAAGAAACCTGCCAGGAAGTACTCCGCAGACTGCGTCATGCGATCTTGAGTCGTAGATCTCGCAACAATCTTAGACCCATCATTCGGGTAAAGATGCCCATACTCATACTGATGAAGCACACCCGAATCGAACAACCTACACCCTGCGTCAGCTCAACCCTCACAACCCCTGACCTCACCAATACACTTACTCCTGATGCCCAACCGGCACCAAAATCTCCGCCCCAAGCTTGTTCGTCCACGCATTCGCAAACGCCAATTCCCCAGTAAACGTCACATCACTATACCCAGCAACCCCAGTCGTATGATTCAGAATCTTCGCCGCAAGCTGCGTAGCCCCCGATCCAGTCGTCGGATACCTACTCCCATGTCTGGACAACATGTTCAATTGCACGATACTAGCGTTGTCTGGCAAAGGGTACTCGTCTACTCCAAAACCATCCGGGTTAGGGAAGTAGTGGGAGAGCTGACCCATCATTTGGAAGATGTTGCCATTGTCTGTGTTTCCTTGTATGGGGACTTGGGTCTCCAGGGGCTCGGGCGGGAGGTATGTTGTTGAGGGGAACGGGGCCGGGTTGGTTTCGGCGAGGAAGGCTGCGTTGCCCGTGGGCGTTGGGCCTGGGAAGAGCTCGGGGGTAGTTTGGTAGTAGTCCGGAGCGCGGCTTGTAGAACTGCCTTGTCGTCTCATCATGCCGGCGTCCACGAAGGAGCCGCAGAGCGAGGCCATGGCGAAGGAGCGGTACATCATGATGAACTGCACAACAACAATGCCGAAGAGCGTAATCTGGCCAGCGAGGAGTAATCGCTGTCGTGTCCGTCCGGTCAAGGTGGATTCAGAAGCCCTTCCATCGGACAAGAACCTGGGCAGGTCCTGAGGTTTTGTAGGTCCATCTTGCCCACGTTCACGATCGTCCGGGCCTCGCATGGGCATGGAACGATGCTCGAAAAGGCAGTTCGCACTGTGGTTGGGTGATGGTGTAGCTCTCAAGAGTGATGTCAGATATGCAGCTACCCCAGCCGTCTCACCAGCCCTGCAGATTCAGGTACACCCAGCTGAAGCACTTCCTGGACGCACGTGGTGAACCTCACAGAAACAAGACACAACAAACGAACGGCAGCTTGGCCACGAAAGGCTAAAGCCATCGTTAAGGTCTGTGGTAATGCGGGGACGCAGGAACCACGTTGTTGGGAGAACAAGCACGGTCAAGCATCGCGACGAGCTGGGCGTACCGCATGTTCGGTATCTTGCCTGCCATTGGCGGTGGATGTGCGAACGATGAGATGAGATCCGGGAGTGGCAGACGCCTTTGACGTGCTTGATACGCGCACATTGTGCCGTCTGGTCTAGCCTAGCTATCTACGTACGTACTGCGGGCTTTCCACTGCTCACATCACAGCGCGCATGCTGCTTTCAGCAAGGGAAAGCAATCCAAGCTCCTGCTCGCTATGTTGAGCCTGTGTACTGCTTCAGCAAAGGAGACAGTAGGGCACATATGAGCTTCGAAGATTCTCGACTGCTTCTGCGCTGCCGTGCTTTGCGCTCTGGTGGTGGGAGATGATAGCATGATCGCTCATCTCGATCGACAGATGCTAAGCTCTACGACGTTTCCTTCCCCTAGCAAGTGCCGTTGCAGCAGCGACATCTGAGCCGTGGTAAGGCGTACACTGTGCGATGTAAAAGCAACGCTCGTTGTCGTCCAGGCCGCTACGCCTGATAGCCAAGACACCGGGTGCTACAGCTCCAAGAGCGGAAGTCTTCCAGCCATAGAGTGACGGTTGTTGTGTAAGTCGTACGAGGTCAGCTGCCGTCATGCTCTCATTTGTCCTTCGGATGCCCAGCGGTAGCAACCTTTAGTATCTCTTCCTCAAAGCCAGGCACGTGTATGACTTCAATGCCTGCATCCTCCAGCTTCTTCCTCCCCTCATTGACTCCTACGAATGTCTCGGGTTCGCCGACGCCTACGTATACCTTCTTGATAGCCTGCCGCCCATCTCTGTCCTTCAGTCGTAGTATGCGATCTACACAAGGCATGTTCCCAACACTGCGTTTATTACACGGCTCCATTGTAGTGTACAGCACCGTGCCCTTGGGCAGACGTTCACCAAGCTCTTCTTGACTGCACGAATGCACTGAAGCCATCTTGATAAAGCAGCATTGCTCCGCATGTGTATTGCCCTCGCATTCGAGTGTATAGCCAGCGACGAGCAACTCTACATCGGCGCCAGGGCAGACAAGACAGGCGCCGACGCAGAAGTTCGTCGGCTTTGGAGGCGACTTGCGGGCTTCGGTGAGAGCGACGTGCATGAAGTCCTCGTGACTGACTGGCGTCTGACTTCCCGATGGCATCAAGCCTGGGTGATTGTTGGGTGTCCCGCTTGTCATGCTGGCACTGATTTACGATTTGAGAGAAGAGTGAGTTGGATGGAAAGTGATTGAGAAAATCGTGCCTCGGCATGTGAACGCCAAGACTCAAGTCGCGTCTCACGCGCCTTCGTTCTGTGAGCACTTTGCACCTTCAACAGATCGCGACACATCAGCTTCACAAACCACAAAACACTCCATCCACAGTCAATTCATAGCAGCAGATACACAACCCTGCTCCGGCGATACTGATCAACACCACCCCACCACGTCCACCACCACCCTCACGATGCCAGCCGACGACACGGAAGACATGCCCACCGAAATCGAACCCTACACAGTCCTCAGCCTCAGCAGAGATGCCACACCCGACCAGATCAAATCCGCCTACCGCAAAGCAGCCCTCAAAAACCACCCAGACAAAGCCCCCGAAGCCGACAAGGAAGCCGCACACCACAAATTCCAGAAAGTAGCTTTCGCTTACGCCATTCTCTCCGATGAGCGCAGACGTTCAAGATACGACAAGACTGGCAATACTTCAGAGTCGCTGGACTTGGAGGACGATGACTTCGACTGGCACTCTTTCTTTGCTGAGCAATTCGAGAACGCGATTACAGGTGAAGCTATAGAGAAGTTTGGGGAAGAGTATAAGGGTAGTGAAGAGGAGAGGGGGCATGTGCTGAGAAGCTATGAGAAGGTTAAGGGAGTCATGGGAAGGTTGTATCAGGATGTGATGTTGAGTGATATGCTTGAAGATGAGGAGCGGTTTCGAGCCATCATTGATGCGGCGATTGAGTCTGGCGAGGTGGAAGCGTATAAGGGTTACACGAATGAGACGGAGAAGGCTAAGAATAGCCGAATGAAGCAGGCGAGGTTGCGGAAGGAGAAGGAAGCCAAAGAAGCTGAGAAAGCTGAGCAGGAAATGGACGAGGATCCCAAATCCGTCAAAAACCGAAAGAAAGCTGCTAAAGGCGGGAACGACATGTCCGATCTCAAGGCGCTGATACAGGGGAAGCAGAAGGGGAGGGCGGACGACCTTTTCGCGCGGCTGGAGGAGAAGTACGCTGGTGATGAACCCGCGACAAAGGGTAAGGGTAAAAAGGGCTCTAAGAGGCCTGCGGATGATGGACCGAGCGAAAAAATGTTTGAGAAGAATCGGAAGCTCGGGAAGGCGGAGGCAGCTGATGCGGAGGGAGGTGCGAGGAGGAGTAAGAGGTCGAAGAAGGCTTGATCTCCATGCTCATTTCTAAAGGCTCGAGGCGTTCCGGAATGGCTTGGGTGTCTCATTAGCGAGGCGTTTTGGAGAAACGATGAGATTGAACATGGCGAGAGAGGCTAGCCGCGCGCAAAGCATGAGCACAAAGAAGCATAGGCAGGCTTCGGCAAGTCAACAAGTGCCAATGTGGCAAGAAATGCTATACACTACAGCTGTATTGTACACGATACCCTGACCACGTACAGTATCAGAACCTTGCAAGAACATCATGCTTACTTCGACTGCACATTACTACTACGGCAGCATTGCATTCAGCAGGAACATGACCGCTTTGTGTCTATTAACAGAACGTGATGTCTTGCTATACCAGCGTACTGTATACTATACACATCCATTCACTCCCGCAGCCCTTGTGCCTCCTTCGAAGCCATAAGAGGCATCAACAATGCCGCCGCCCACTCGTACGTAGTAAACAAGATCCCACCACTAAAAACCGTCCTGCCTAACCGCATAGTCGTGCCTTTCCAGAATCCCTTAACGCCGTAGTCCGCGATAACGCTCTTGAAAGCTTCAACCGTGCTTGCGCCTCGTGAGCTTTGACATCGCGTCTTAATCGTGTCGAATGGCTGCGTCGTCAACGTCGTCACGATGCCGGCTACAGACCCGTTCGCGAAGTTCGTGAGTGTCGTTTGCGGTATTTGCCTTTTGCTTTCGTAGTCTTTCAAAATGTTGTACGTCCCCATGCGAAAAGCCGTGGCGCCAGCTTGTTTAAGCGTGGTGCCTGCGAATCCGCGGTAGAGGCCTAGGAAGCCGTCTTCTTTGAGGATGGTCTTGATGCAGTGGGTCATGCTCAAATACCGCTTCTCATTCCGGGCGTCGTCAATCAAAGCAGTCTTGATCCGCTCAGTAGGCGTCACAGCAGTAATACTCGCCACCACCCCACTAGCCATCCCCGCCGCCAGATTCCTGAGGGGCGTCAAGGTCCCAGTCTCAGGATCCTTGAACTGGTTCTTGATCGTGTCGAAGGAGAGGAAGCGGATTCCATCTTTGCCCACGGATCCTATGACCAGGGTGGAACAGCCTTTGTATAAGGCGGGAAGACCTTCGGAGCGGTAGACTTGGGCGACGACTTTGAACGGATTTTTGGGCGTGGGCTGGCCTTTTTGCTGCCGGAGTTGGACACGAGTCTTTGCGAATTCGAAGGGGTAAGTCGAGAAAGCCTCGATTGCTCCTGCTATGCCGCCGGCTGAGAGAGAGACTAGGGCTGGTGTATGCGGATCCTGTGAGGTGTGAGCTTTCGTCTGATCTGGCAATTAGGTGGATGCTGCTTACATGGCTCATTGCTATTTCTTCCCACGTTCAAGCAGGCGGTATATATGACTCTATGCGATTGTACACGAAACTGTCACGAAAATGTGCTGGTGAGCCGAAGTGAAGTCATTTTGGGCCGAGCTCGGGCATTTGTTTGGCCGAGGTCAATGGCTGGAGAAAGTTGTCCGCCTTGCCGCAAACCTCACGAAGTCTTGCACACCATCGACCTGAACAAGCACGGTGAACTCTAAAGGCTGAGCACCGGACGTGATCATGAGTGCGACCTTCAGGCGTACCACGACCAGCCTCGTGGCAGCTGGACGGGTGAGACGGAGCGGAAAGCTTCGAATATGGTACTTTGCAGCATTCATGACGTAGAAAGTGTGCCAACAAACCCATTCGGGAGGCGATCACGGATCATAGTAGGTGAGAGGTTCACTTCGTCCTCGGTGTCAAACTTTCTCAAGAAACATACAGTACAGCCCTAAGGAATTGTGGCCAAAGATAAAAGTCAAGCTTTCCACTCCTCCATACCTTCAACGCAGCCGAAAAGCCTTCTTACTAACAGACACCGCACCATGGCTCTCGCATTCCCGGAGCTTTCGACCTACACCTACTCCTGCTCCGACTCCTCCAAACGCTTCCCAGTCGAAAACCCGGCCACAGGCAAGACCCTCACCACAGTCCAAGCCGGCGACGCCTCTACAGTCAAAACCGCCGTCCGCGCCTCCCAAGAGGCCTTCGAGCAAAGATGGCGCTGGTTCCCACCCCGCGAACGCTCGACCTACATGCTCCGCTGTGCGGACGAGCTCGAGAAACACGCAGATGATCTAGCAACCCTTCTCTGCCTCGAGAACGGCAAACCCAAGCAAGATGCCCGGATGTTCGACATCAATTTCTTGGTAGGAGTCTTCCGCTTCTTCGGCTCGCTCTGCGACAAGCTCCCTTCAGAGTTTTACGACAGAGGAGCGATGTACGCAACAGTCTTCTACGAGCCCTACGGAGTTTGCTGCGGCATCCTTCCCTTCAATTGGCCGCCTATCCATACTGGTGGAAAACTGGCTCCTGCTTTGGCGGCGGGGAACACTATGATCTTGAAACCCGGCGAGCAGGCTCCGCTGACTATGATTAAGATTGTGGAGATTTTGCAGGGAGTCTTGCCAAAAGATGTCGTGCAATTCGTCCCGGGTCTGGGAGCGGAAGTTCCCCAAGCGCTTGTCACGCATCCGCTGGTGAAGATGGTGTCTTTTACTGGGTCAACGGTTGCAGGGGCGGCGGTGGCGAAGAGCGCTAGTGCGCAGATAAAACCTGTGGTTCTTGAATTGGGAGGGAAGAATGCATTCATCGTCTTCGAGGACGCAGACTTCGATCTTGCGGTGAGAGATGCGCTAGACGGTGCCTTCTTCAATAAAGGCGAAGCGTGCACCGCAACCTCTCGTCTGCTTATCCATCAGAGTTTGTACGAGAAGTTCGTGACTAAGCTGGCGGCAGCTGTGAAGCAGATTAAGGCGGGCAATGGTATGGATCCGAAAACGCATATTGGACCGCAGGTTTCGCGAGCACAGCAGAAGAGGATCTTGGATTACATTGAGCTCGGAAAGCAAGAAGGAGCAAGAGTTGCTGCGCAGGCGCAGACGCCTTCTGATCCGGACTGCAAGGATGGTTTCTTCGCTCCTGCGACGTTGTTCGCGGACGTGAAGGAGGATATGAGGATCTTCAAGGAGGAGATGTTTGGGACGATTGGTGAGCTTCCGATTCCATCCCACATATACATGTAGCCTCGTGACTGACTTTATTCCAGTGACCGCAACTTCTTTCACCGATTTCAACGACGCCGTTCGTCTGGTCAACAACTCTGACTATGGCCTCACAGCCGCTATCTACACAAAGGACCAACTACAAGCTAACCGTGCCGTCCGGCAGTTTGACTCGGGCATGGTGTGGGTAAATAACTACAACCGGAACATGCTCGGCACTCCCTTCGGCGGAGCGAAGCATTCTGGCTACGGCAGGGAGCATAGTATTGACACGCTCAAGGAGTGGTGTTGTCCGAAGACTGTTCATCACCCGTCTGGCTTGGGGGACATACCGAAGTGGAGGGGTATCAGGGATATATTTGGAGAGAGTGGGAGTGATGTGCAGGCGAATGCTCAATAGCTCAATAGCTCAATACGCTACTCTGGGTAGGGACCACAGCACCTCCTTACAGCCCATGCACCTTCCGCTAGCCCTACGGCCCAGCACACTTCGAGCACAGAGTCTTCATCTGCTCCGCACCCAGGCAAGCGCAACGGGTTTGCCAGCACCGAAGACACATGCTCTCTCCCACGCACAACCCACAGTCCTCGCACAATGCCTGAAGCTGACTCCAGTCACTGTAGCCATTTCCCACCGTCTCTACGACATCATGCTCCCTTGGCTGCTCGGCCGTACTCTCGATGTAGAACAGGTGCTTGTACTTCATCGGCTTGAGATACCGTGGAAACTCCTTATCCGAGTTCCTGAAGTCGCGATGGTAGTCGTTCAGGGTCTGCACTAGTGTCTCGTTGCCATAACTATCTAGGACGGCGGTGGCATCAAAGAAGCTTGCGATGATCGATATCTGCCTATACTCCACGGGCATAGCAGTCAGCGGAATTCCAAAGGGATATCGAAACATCTGTCCCCATGCCGCCACTTACCGGCAAGCAGTCTGGTACACTATATGATCTATTGCCAAATTCCGTAGCGGACTCCCAGCGGGTGCATCTTCAAAGCAGCTCTTCAGGACATCGTTCGGTATACTGAGCTCAACCGCCGACTTTAGAACCTCACATGCCCTCAGCATGGCACAGGTCTGCAATCCGTCGAGCTGATACTTGGCGCCGAAAAGCCAGACATGCACCGCATATCTCAGCTGCAGCATCTGTTCGTCAGAGGTTGTGATGCCCTCCTCTATACTGTCGAAGCTGAGGTCGTTGTGGTACAGCCAGTACACAAATGCCTCGAAAACGGTCGGGTCGTCCCACAGCAATTGCATGATGCCTGTGGTAGCCCACTGGGCGTCGGTCCCTCCCAGAGCCCGAGTATACCATTTGGAGCGAGCGCAGAGAAGGGTTTTCGGTACGATGAAGTTTCGGCGGTGCGGGTCTCGTCCGACTTTGATCGTGATGGTAGCTCCGGTTATCTGACTGCACTGCGTTAGCTATAAGTCCAATGGCAAAATTGAGGATCTCTCCAGTGCGCAAGCATATAATCGCCCAAGACTGCTTAGGCAAATAGCTGGAAGCGTCTTCGGTTGCAATCAAGCGAGTCTCAGGGGTACCTACTCGTAGAAGGCTTGGATAGGCGCCTTATGGCGATCAGTTCCGGCCATTGCGCTCGAACTTTTCACCCTTGGGCAATGTAGCGAAGATGGTCCGTATATACTCTTGACTTTGTAAGGTGTGCCAAGCACCCATGAGATAAGGAAGGAGTGCAAACAGGCCAGCATGGCACGGACCAACCCAGGCGAGCTTTTGCATGTGATAGCCAGGTCCTTATACACTGTCCAATGTCTTAGCAACTTGTAGCGTATCTCTCGCGCTTGATACTTATGCTCTGTTGGATCTATGGGCTACTATACCAACCCTTTGATGGCTGCTCTTCCGGTATGTTCCCTACAGCAAACACTTTCCTACGAAAGCACCCTGGTAATCTCCCGGAAGGCTGGAGAAGCCGTGAGCGCCGACGAGTATTTCCTGTTGTCTTCGCTGCTTTCCATACCTGCGAGCGTTACTCAATTGCCTTCGTGCGACGTAGCTTTGGGAGGTATGGAGCAGAATGTCTTAACGGAATGCAGCTGCTTTGTGCAATGTATGTATTCCTACCCTATACAGCCGAAGGGTATCGCGTACCATACAGCCCCGTCACAAGCAGCCCAATCTGATCCTCACGCCAATGCGATGCCAACCCGCTCAGTCTATAGAGTAACAGGATGCGTGACCGCGGAAAACGCCTTGCTCGAAGACAGTAAGTTACACAACACCAGGCAACGAGCCCATCAATGCTCCTCCTCATCCTCACTCTCCCCTTTCTTCTTCGCCTCCTTCTCCTTCTCCCCCTTCTTCTTCCTCGCCTTCTGCAACGCCTTCCTCACTCTCTCATCTCCCTCGTCTTTGCTCTCGTCCCACTCGACATCGTACTCTTCAGCCACCATCTTGATCTCTCTCCTCAGCCGATTTCCCTCTTCCACCAACATCTCCCACCTCGATAGATCGAAACCCTTTGCGTGGTACAGCTTGGCTTGCCGCCTGCTGACAGTGAAGTTCATCGCGGATCTGTAGGAGACTTCCCTATTGTGGTAGAGAAACCACATATAACCCCCAATCAAACCCGTGAGACCGACAAGGTAAGTGACAGGCTCCATAACATCCCATCCCAGATTCGTCTGAAAAGTCAAGTAGTACACCACGGCCCACCAACTCAACAATGCTCCAAACCCGCCTTGAGCAACACGTTTAGCTCCCCTCTGCGCAATGTCATCACACTCCGTCTTAATATCCGCTAAGCTAGCGATCTGTTTCGCAGTCTTGCGGAGGCGCATACGGAGGTAGTAAGTCCTATCCTTGAAAGACGGAACACCGACGTAGATAGGTTCGCCCGCTCCTTCGATATCGACAGCGAATTCCTTCCCGCGAGCGGCGTCGCGGATGAAGTCGCCTATCTCTGTTGATGGGGACCAGCGGACGAAGTTGGGGTGTTCGGGGTCGGTGAACTCGGATCGGGGTTGTGCGTCTTCCTCAGCATGACCATGGGCAGGTAGTTCATCGTCTTTTTTCTCGTCGGCTTCTTTCGCGGCGGCAGAGATCTTACCCGTGCGCTCGAGCTTGCCGTCGATTTTCGTTTCTTCTGCGTCTTCGAGGTCGTATTCTTCTTCGTCTTGGTGGTTGTCTTCGTCTTTTAGCTCCGCGGCTGCAGATTTGCCGCTACCGATGTCTTCTTCTGTGCTGTCTTGGGCTCGGAAGATCACACTTGGTGCTCGCTCCTTATCGTGCTCCTTGACCACAGGCAGTTCGCTTTGTATCAATCTCTCCAGGTAACTCAGCGGTTGTTGTGGATGAATCAGCAAAGCCAAGGGCTCTACATCCTTCCTATCTTTATTGGCATCCCTCGTCGTCAACGGCAAGATCAACTTCAGCATCCGACTCGGCGTGGTCAAAAGCTTCCCCTTAACCATAGCACCCGCACTCCTATTCCTCGAAATGGGAGGAACATCACTGCCCTCCCTCATCCACGGCGCCCTTATCTGTCGATCTTTACTCTCAGCTTCAATGCGCGAGAAGTGGTCTTTCTCCGCTTGCCCAACATTATGTGAAAGGTTCGCCGCGGACTGCGAGTAGGAGGAATCCTCGACATTCTGTGTCTTATGCGGGTCTTCCTTCTCTTTTATTCGCCGTCTAGCCGTCGTCACGAAGCTATGGCGAGAAATTGGGTTCGTGGGTTGTCGGTCTTGGACCACGCGACAGCTGCGACAGGTCCATGCTGCCTGTAGGGCGGTATTGCTGGCTTTGGGCGCGGCTTGCGCGAAGGCGCGGGAGACGAAGAGCTCCATTGTGGTCCAATAAGGTGTCACAATGTCATCGTATGTTGAGCATGCTTGGGTCTTACAAAAGCAGCGAAAGGAGAGGAAAGAGTGAACCATATCCGCCAAGTTAAGACGCGCCATGTGGAAAACAAGCTTCCGTTCCTGGAATTGCGACGTCATCGTGCGTCACGCCTCGGCAGGAGATGAATAGACAACCAACAGCACATGTTAAAAAGGCAGGCACACAGTATGGTCATGGTAATGATACACTACGTCTATGAATACAAGTCTTGGTCGTGATATAGTAGTTAGGCCGTCATGATACCCTGCCCTTCCTGGCAGGCCGAAACTCCTCGCTAAAGTCGTCCTGGAGTCCTTTCCAACTCACAGACAAGAATCACAAAGGAAAAACCATCCTCACCGATGCTGTCGGCACTACCGCCAAGGCCTCCTCCCGGAAACAGCATCTCTAATGCTGCCCCTTCGTCTGGTGACACCTCTCGACCCACTGCCCTCCTTCTCCTTCTCCTTCTCAGCGTGAACAATGTGCTGCGGTGGTGGCGGAGGCGGAGTCTCAGACCCCTTCTTCGCACTCCCCCTCCGTGTGAACGGATTCCTCTTCTCCCCTGCCCGCTCAGGCTCAGCAACACTAGCGGCCCTCGATTCAGGCGCAGTCTTCGTCCTAGACTGCAATGAAGGCCTCCTTTCCCGACTCCCAGGCTGTGCAATGTACTGCGAAGCACTCATCGTGGTAGGAGTCGACTGCTTCGCATCACTACTGGTACTCGGTCTCCTCGCTTCCTTCGGCCCGTGGTTCACACAAGCGGAACTCGGCGTCGAGGTCAAGGTCGGCAGCGCAGGTGAGTTATCCCGCGGCGAACGTGGCCCTTCGCGTTCCGAATGGCTGTTAGACATCCGGCGGAAGAGCTTCTGTCCTCGCTGAGCAAGTGTACGTGCTGGTGAAGCCGAGGTACGGGAGACGCGAGACTGGGTGCGGCTGATCTCAGGTGAAAGAGAGCGGTTGCGGGTACCGGCCTCAGTTTGGATGATGGTGCGGTTGCTTGAGGAGCCGGAGTGGAAGGAGCGTGGGCTTGTCACCGCTGTGTCGACAGTAGACTTGGACCCGTTTGTGACTATCCTGCCGATCGTGCCTAGGAAGGTCGGGCTCGTCTCCGCTCTGCTGAGACTGGGTTTGCGCGTGCTGGTAGTCATCTCTGTGCTCGACTGTCTGCGTTTTGGTAGCGAGCGAGGGCTCTCTTCCGGTGATATGTTGTTCGGGTCGAACAACATTGGCTGAGCTGTTGGCTGACCATGCTTCAAGAACCGGCTAGGTGTGCCCATGATGATCGAGTTGCCGTCCGGAAAGCCGTCCCAGTCCCCACTAAGGTCCTTGATGGTCTCCGAACGTGCATCTTCCTCATCGTCTTCTTCTGAGCACGATTCGGTATCGTCGTGAGTGCCGCGAGCGGTGTTGCGTTGCTGGTAGTTCGAGTAAGTGCCGGTGAGCTCAATCGATGAGCGCATCTGCTTCGGCGCCGTTCGCGAGCCGGGCTCGAGCGCATCAAAGCCTTTGACCGCTACTGGAGTGGTGTCAAGCAAGCTTCGCTCCTCAACGACGCTGGACCGGGATGCACCAAGCATATGAGTGCTTGCGCTGTCTGGCGTCGGTGGCAAGAGCGGGTCGTCGAAGATAGGTCCGCCGATGCTCTTCG
>JAKLLW010001148.1:0-18161 GCA_022814695.1 Neocatenulostroma microsporum
GGCGATGCTCCGATGATGGAGTGCGTGTGATGATGAAGTCTTGCTGGTTGTGCAGCAGAAAACAAAGGTTGGAGGGAAGTGATAGCCCGAAGCGTGAACTGCCCGTGTCACAGCGACTCGGGCGGTGAGCGAGCCGTGCGCAGCGAAGAGGGGCAGCCACAAGGCAGACAGCATCACGTGCACGCTTGTTGTGCAATGTGAAATGGAGAGCAGTGAATGTGACTGACTTATCCTCTTCGTGTCTCTGCCACTCGACGACGGCCGCCGCCCGATGTATTCATTCCCCGTCGAGGCATCTATCAGCTCTCCTTGCTCTTTTTTCACCTTGTCCGCCCAATCCTCCGGGCTGGAGTTCTCTCGCGACATGCTGCTGAGGTGAGCTGGCGCTGTAAGAGGAAAACGCTGGCTTCTCTTCCGACTGCGGTTTGTATATCGACAAGCTGGATGTGCTGTGTGGTCTCTTGGCTGTTGATGCGAGCGAGAGGGATAGTTGGAGTGGTCAGGAGCAAGGTGAGCAAAGTGGTGGGCCGTCTTTTAAGGTGCGCAACTGCAAGGGAGGATTCGAATCCCGGCGACTTTTTCAAGCTTCCACGCTTCGTGCCTTCGCTTCGGTGTCCGAGGCATCGCCGCATCCCACGCACAACCATGGTACCTTCACGAAACACAACAGTCACCGAAGAACGAACGAGGGTTGGCTATCTCGCAATGAGGAGCTCCCAGCAGACACGATCATCGTCGAAATCAGTCAGCCTTCCTCAGGTTGACTCGTCCAAAAGTCTCCGGTATCGAGTTACTCTCCGGCGCAACTGGACTCAAGACTATTGCAGTCTGATATACACCGACTATCCTGATTTAACTAGAGATCGTACACTGGAACAGGTAGTGTCCATCCCCCTTGTGTGTCTACGGCACACCTCTCCCCTTCCTCGTCGCCTTCGCCAACTCGCTCTGAGCCGTATTATCGGCATACCGCTGGTAGATCGGCAAATACTTATCCGTCTCGCTCGTCGTGTTCTTGATGCTCGGACGATCCTGGACAGCCTTCTGCCACTGTCTCAATCTCGACCACACTGCCTCGTCGGCTCCAGCTTGGCCAGGCGCCGGCATGCCAAGGCCGCCTTTGAAGTGGTCGAAGACCCAGAGACGCATCTAGTCGGCGACTGTCAGCGTGCAAGCCTATGGGAGAGACAAAGATGGCGCTTACGATCCACGGAGCCACCACGAAGTCAATCAGGCTCGGTTCGCTCCCCAGGAAGAATGGTCCCTTCGGATCCATCTCCTTGGCAAACTCCGCAAGCTTGTCTAAGAATTCCTTCCTCACTTCCAGTAAACCCTCTTTATCGTCCATCGGCTGATACTGTAGGAACCTGTGGAACGCCGGAATGATTCTGCTAGTGCAAAAGTCCGTCCAGATCCGCGTCCTAGCCCTATCATATGGATCGTGCGGTAACAACGTCGGTCCATGGTCCGGATACGCATCCTCAAGGAACTCGCAGATGACTGTACTCTCGTATAGCGGCTTGTTATCGTACTGCAATGTCGGGACAAGACCGCGTGGGTTGAGCTTCAGTAGACTTTCTGGTTTGTGGTAAGGATTGACTTCGATGTACTGATACGGAATCTTCTTCTCTTCGAGAACAGTCCAAGCGCGCTGAACGAAGGGGCAGAACCATCCGGAGTAGAGCTTGAGTGGCTGTTCGGCTTGGTGGGCGTCTACGATGTCCTTTGCTGATCCGGTGGCGTGAGGGAAGAGGTTGGAGTCTGGGTGGTCTTGTTTGGTTGCCATGATGGGCTAATGAAGGCGTCAAGGCTGAGAGACTGAGAATAAAGCTTGTTCGAAGATATGCAAGTTGCAATCAAATAAAGGTCTAGACATTACTACAGATCAATATATGTACTTCGTCTATACGCTCTGATTGCGTGCCTGACGTATGCGGGGTATCGAAAAGTCATTGCGCCATTTCCCGGAACCCTTCTACCATGCTCCGAGCCTTGCAGCCTCATAGGCACCGCTACCTTTTATAACATATTCGGCCATCCAATCCCCATATGCTTGCCAGAAGGACACTGGCGGCCGCTGCAGCCCCTTCACACGTATCCAAAAGCTCGGAGAACCGCCGCTGTCTCAGAGACCGACGCTGCAGCAACATCACCAGCTTTCCGATACGCTGTGCTGATGACATAGCTCCTGGCGGCCGATACAGCGCCTCAAACTCCTCCGTGACGTCGTAGAAGCGCCGTCCTAGCCAGATCACATCGCCCGACAACCAGGCTTCACAAACTCCTCACCATATCTCATCGCCAAATCCTCCTTCTCATTCGCTTTCTGCCGCTTCTTCGCCTCCATTGGGAAGTACTTCTCCAAGAAATCCATGGCCTCAAAGTCTATGTTGCGTCCATCTGCCTTACTAACACTCTCAGCGTTGCATGTGGGACATCGCTTGACGCCGTCATTTTGCAATTTGATGACGCAGCGAATGCAATACAGAGAGCGGCAACATCCAAGGTTCACCGGTCTCCATGCCATCTCGTAGCAGACAGGGCAGTTCCAGTCATCGATTTGAGGCACGATCGAGAGTACCTTGGAGTTGATCTCGGCATACATATCGCGGGCAATGCTATTGGCGAAGCCTCCGGGACCACCAGTGCCCTTCTGATGGGAGGGAGGTAGTAATGCTGGGTACTTCGTCACCAGGTCCTTGAGGAAGAGCTTCCCTTCTAGATGGGTGCGCTTGTCGAACTTCTTCAGCACCTTTCTCATCGCCTTTGCTTGGATCTCCTGAAAGTGCATGATCTTCAAGATATCGACGTTCAGCTCCAGAAATTGCTTGGCGGCCTGCCTGGCCTGCGGCGTCTTCATCTTAGCTAATAAACCAGTCTCTCGGAGTACCTTATCGTACGCTTCCAGTCTTGTCCTCGCCTCTTGGAAGGTCAGCGCACCGCGATTTTGCTCTGTCGACGAATAGAAGACTGGGTTGTCCAAATAAAGCCGGAACATCTCTCGCCAGAAGTATAAGTCTCGATAGCTGATCGAGCGCCTGGCTTCGAATCCGTCGCGGATAGGCTCGATTACGTTCTCTACAGCGTCGCCAAGGTCGAGAATCTCGCCTTCCAGCTTGCGCGTCTCCGCTTCGCGGAGTTGTTCGAGATCATCTAGCTTCGGAGCGAGCAGGTCAAAGAAACACTTCGCTGACGCGAGAGGCACTTGTATCCATTTCGAGTCTGTCACTTCCGGTGTGCCTTCATTGGTGCGTTCTGCGGCGAGCTCTTCTGGTACCTCGTGCACTTCATGTACGGCGTGGTGGCCTAAATGGGCCTGCCGTGCTTCGGACACGTACCCGTGCCTTGCCAGTCTTCGAAGACTGTCCTTGGTCTCCGGAGCAAGAGTTGCGTCGAGTGGCGTGCCGGTCTTACTATCCACGAGCACCCATAATTGAGGCGTGAACTCTTCTGGTATCGTCTCAAGGCGTGGCTTCTCCGCCGAGAAGAACTCATCGGAACTCTGCGACTTTCTCCTGTCTGGTCTCGTATCGTCTGCTTGTTGATCGAGGTGTTGGCTGAGATGTTGGATCGTCTTGGCGTCCAGGCCGAGTTCCTGTAGTTCGCGATGGACTTTCTTGATGCACTTTTTGAGGTCCTTGTAGTCTATGGCACTCCCT
The DNA here is from genome assembly GCA_022814695.1 of Neocatenulostroma microsporum. Lineage (NCBI taxonomy): Eukaryota > Fungi > Ascomycota > Dothideomycetes > Mycosphaerellales > Teratosphaeriaceae > Neocatenulostroma > Neocatenulostroma microsporum. The sequence continues at coordinate 3,660 of JAKLLW010001148.1, forward strand.
AGCCATTCTTGGGGCCAGGCTTCGTTAGCCAACACCTTCTCGTACTCGTGTCCGAACTTCATGCTGGTGGTCGGCGCCTTTGGCGCATATGGTCAAACACGATCCAAGTCCGCGGTGAATGTTGGGCAACTTTTCTCAGGCAGGCCGTATGTCTGTTCGTGCCCTACAGAGCTCCCGATCTGATGGAAGACTCTCTAATCGGCCGACGACCCAGCGCAGGTGTTGTAAATGCTTGTTGTCTGACCTGGGTATATGCTGGGACATGGGTGCTGTATATCCCAACTCCCAGGGTCCTTCACTTTGGCGTGGCGAAAGGCTGTGAGCTACACGTGGCGACGAGATTGGCTCTGCGTTTCTGGAAAAGCTTGACGAAGATATATAGACCTTCGCCGCCGAAGTATCCAGATTCACCCGCAGTGTGACCTTGTAGGTTTTCTGGAGTGCAGCTTTGGGGTGGCGCCGGTTGAACTTCGCTGCGGATTTGCCCCGCTGTCGTTCGCGGAAGTCACGATGACGGCAGATTTGCGATTTTCCAGCGTGCATGTGATTCTGCCCCAAAGAAAGTCTCGGCGAGAAGACCGACAGAGCATGAGCGGTGATCTTGATTCCGCGAGAGGTCGAGAGTACTGCGCATCATGGGCGCTGGACAATCGTCCTCGGCAGGAGGTGGCAGTGGCCCTGCGCAGGGAGTGAAGACGAGCTACTATGAACTGCTGGGTGTACAAAGGCAGGCAACAGAGGAAGAGATCAAGAAAGCATACAGGAGAAAGGCGCTCGAGCTGCACCCAGATCGCAACTATGGCAACGAAGAGAACGCCACAAAGCTCTTCGCTGAGATCCAGGCGGCGCATGAGGTGCTGTCTGATCCGCAAGAGCGAGCGTGGTACGACTCGCACGAGAGTGCCATCTTGCGCGGCGACGATGTAGACGAAGACGAGGGTGTGCCTTCGTACGGGGATGTTCGTGTCACGACGGCCGATGACCTGGCACGCATGGTGAGGAAGTTCAACTCTGGCGTTGAGTTCACAGATGCGCCGTCAGGCTTCTTTGGCTTCTTGCGCGAGACCTTCGAGCAGCTGGCGAAGGAGGAAGAGATAGCAGGGAGTTGGGATGATACAGAGGCACCAGAGTATCCTACTTTTGGACACAAAGACGACGCCTACGACGATGTGGTCAAGCGATTCTATGCTGCGTGGTCCAGCTTCTCCACCGTCAAGAACTTCGCCTGGATGGACAAGTACCGCTTATCTGAAGCACCGGACAGGTGGTATAGGAGACGCATGGAGCAGGAGAACAAGAAGTATCGCCAGGATGGCATACGGGAGTTCAACGACGCTGTCCGCAGCCTTGTCGCGTTCATTCGCAAGCGAGATCCGCGCTACGTGCCTTCGACCCAGACGGAGGCTGAGCGGCAGAAAGTGCTGCGCGATGCTGCAGCTGCCCAGGCCGCACGCGCGAGAGCGGCGAACGAGGCGAAGTTGAACGCTGAAGTACCAGAGTGGACAAAGTCGCGAGAGCCTGATCCTCTCGCCGAAATGGAGGGTACGTTTGATGAAGAGTCGGAGGAGGAGGAAGTCTTCGAGTGTGTGGCATGCAACAAGATCTTCAAGAGCGAGAGGCAGTGGGAAGCGCACGAGAAGAGCAAGAAGCACCAGAAAGCCATCCGTGCCCTGCAGCAGAAGATGAGGAAGGACGATGCGAAGCTGGATCTGAGCGACCTTGACAGCGGCGCACCAACGCCGGAGGTGGGAAGCGAGGACGAGGGTTCAGAGGCATTGGACGACGTTGTCGCGGAGCTTGATGATCAAGATGAGAGTAAACAAGGCCATGACCATGGAAACATAGACGAGGACGATCTAGAGAGCACACTGGTCGCTAGCGAAGACGAAGAGGAAGCTGAGATGAAAGCTGTCCCAAAGCCTGCGCAGGAAGAGGCAACGGCGAACCAAGACGAGTCTGGCTCAGAAGATGACGACTACGCGTCGCCCGAGACCGTTCAGGCGCGCCTTGCTGGCTCCACTCTCGACGATACGCCCTTGGACACACCTGCAGAGTCTACAATGGGCTCAGACGACGAGTCGCGGCCTACTGGCAAGAAGTTGGGCAAGGCAGCTCAGAAGCGAGCTAAGAAGGCTGCTGCAGCTACGGTTGAAGCGCAAGCAGATGCGAACCACAAGTGTGGAGGATGCGAGGCGGCATTTCCGACGAAGACAAGATTGTTCCAGCATCTCAAGGACCACCCGAAACATGCCACGCTCAAGCCTGCTGCAGGTAGTGCTAAGAAGAAAGGCAAAGGGAAGAGGTGAGCTACGCGGTACAGTTCTAACCACAAGCCGTATCTCATCAGGTATTCGATGCCTCAATAGAGCCACCGGAAGTCCTCAGATGCAGGACCCTCCCGCAGGAGCTCCGTTGGCACATCCCTTGCCCGCACATGACGGCCTTGCTTTCTGTCTCGGCGACCATTGTCGAATAACATGTACGCCCCCAGAAGGAGTGTCAAGACCAGACCCAGCGCGCCGAAAGCCGCGGTCACCGACAAAGCTGGTATATACTGCGGCGCATCCTGGTCCCGGAAGATATTCGATGATACCACACCCATGACGTTGGCTATCGGGACTCCCAAGCTAGTGAGGAAGACGCGACGGTTCTCGTCGGCGATGTTATTGTTGTACCAGGTGTCCAGCAGCACACTTGGCGCTGAGGTACCCCATGTCATCATAAAGCCTAAAAGCAATGGGTGCAAGGATTAGCAGATGTCTCTAAAAGCAGGCGGCAGTCTCAGACGTCTGAGGCGGCCTCCAAGGGTGCTACCCATGGGTATACGCACAGGCGAAGTAGGCTACTTGCAACTTATGCTCGACATCGATAGAGGCGTATATGATCATGCCACAGAACGTGAAGAGGAAGCCGAGAGCGATGAATGGGAAGCGCCATCTGGTGTAGTCGCTGGCGTAGGCGAGCACGAGCAGCATCACCGCGCCGGTGATGTTCGGCGCGACCGTGTAGAGGTTGGTCTTGACCGTGCTGTATCCGAGTCTTGCGATAATCTGCGGCAGGAACAGCGAGACGGACTGTAGCGGTATACCGAGACACATCTCAATGGCCAGGATCAGCCTGCAAGAGCACGTTAGCTTTCTCGAACTGCTTCAACGCCCCAAGGCTCGTTGACATTGGAGCTCGTACCAGCTCGTCCAGTGCTTCAGGATCTTGGCTGCTTCGCGCAGCTCGAACTTCTCTTCCACAATCGCTGAGCTATCGACCTGTATGCGATAGAAGGCCAGCTTCTTCTCTTCCGCATTCAGAAAGCTCGCTTTGGCCGCAGACCGTGGTAGGAAGATGAAGGCGATGATCGCCATGCCCATCGAGAGCGCGCCTTCGATGACGAAGAGGTACTTCCAGCTCGGGATAGCGCCTCCTTTGATGTGGAACACGCCGAACGCAAGCAGACCCCCAAAAGCTCCAGCAATGTTAGACGCCGCATAGAAGATCGCCAGTCTCCGAGCCAGCTCGCCACGCCTGTAGAACTGCGTCTGGTAGTAGATCACCAGTGGAAAGAAAGCCGATTCCGCCATACCCAAGAACCATCTCAAAGCAACAAGGCCCGAGAAATTGAAGGCCGCTACGGTGAGTAGCGTCATGGTGCCCTGCGAACCCCATGATTATAAGCTTTGTTGCTGGAGTAGAGGTTCTACTCATGGGTAACTCACGAAGGTGAACATCATGCAAGGCAGCACTCTGCTGGGACCGTACATTTTGCCCAATATACCCAGGAAGGGTGCAGTGAGCTAGTAGGGGCTGTTAGTATCGACTTAAGTAGAAGGTTATGTATTAAGTTCGTTACCACGTAGGGTATGAAAAAGATCGATAGTAGGAGGTTGTACTTGTTCGTGCCTTCCATTCCGAGATCTTTCTCCAAGCCGGCTGTTTTGGCGTTTCCGAGGTTTGACTTGTCGAGGGCGTTGAAGAGATACCTGCATCTGTTAATGCTTCTCGCGCACATTGCGGTCTGGTATACTTACATCATAGCCAGCAAAGGCAAGATCCTGAGATCGAACTTCCATAGCAAGGCACGCTCAGCCTTCTCGGAGATGGTGAAGGTCTCGCCATCTGCATGAGTGATAATGGTATTGCCCTTCGCATCAGAAGCAATCGATGTGGTACGGTGTAGCTCGTCCGAGGGACTCTTAGACTCGACGTCTTGTAGCTTGTCTATTGTCGCCATTGCTACTTCCGAAGCGAGAACCTCTTCCTCCTGCAAGATGGGTTGATAGTAAGTGCGATGAGAGCTTGGAGAGAGCAAAGGCATGAGGAGGAGCGAGGTTGTATACAAGATCTACACCTACAGTACCGGTCCGAATCCGAACGTTGCATCTGCTTGCCCGATAGACGGCCAGCATCCTGTCGCATCTCTATCAGTATTCGGTCCTAGGCCAGAGTTTCGGTGGCATTGATAAGGTCGCAGCAATCGGCCCGCTGCACGATGCAGGCGGTATCACCAGCTGCAGGGAAAGTGAGTCGTCTCTTGGCAAGAACTCATCGCTTGCTGATCATCGAATGAAATGTCAAGGGTTGGGGAAAGTATGATAAACGCGGCCAAGCTGGCGCCAGACTTCTCAGAAACGACAGGCTCCTACGAATAGGGAAGCGGGTGGTACAGGAGCACAAAGACACCGCAGAGCTGTGGAGAGAAAGGGCGCCTGACTTCCTCTCTCCGTCTCTCAAACTTTCCGGCATCAAATGGGTCCAAGGGGTAATACCATAGCCTGTGAGACTGCTACGATCCCAGAGATCTGGAGGCGGCCACGGCTTCTCTCACCAGTCCTCGTGGTAGCTTCTTCCTGTAATGCGATTTTGTGGGACGGAGTGTGTATACATGTCCATTAATATGCAGCGACGCGTGCAGCTGCTTAGAACAGACTGCAATGAGAGGAGGTGTAGCAAAGCGGAGCAATGAAGCTGAGTGGTTGGCATGTCTCATGCTAAAGCATGCACGCTTTGAGTACTCGCTAGAGGCCTATGTGCCACTCACACTTCCTCGCCCTTATGAGAACTTTTCATTCCGCCATGTTGTTCGCTGTCCAGCTGACAGGTACTAGCCTACGGCTTCGGCACATGCAGCGTCTTACTCACCATGCAGCACCCGTGGGCCAAGAACAACCCCACGATAGGATGTACCTCGAACATGGTCCCAGCTGCGATGGTGCCGAAGGGTATCTTGTCCTGCACCCAGCCCTGCGTCGCCCAGAAGGCCATGAGCCCAGCTATGCTCAGGCTTGTTGGGATTGGGAGGCCCTCGAAGTAGGCAGCCTTGCCGCTGGCATCTTTTGGTACATTGCCAGCCGTGACATTGAAGCGCGCGAGACGTGCGAGTCCGGAGAGCACAAAGCAGGTGAGGAGTAATTGGTCGAGGGGTGTGCGCATGCCGATCGCGAAGGCGCACATGGCAGGCGCGACGCCGAAGGAGATCTGTGATGCACGGTCAGACATGCTCGTCTCACTCAGCGCATTGCTAGTGTGACTCACCAAGTCCGCGAGCGAATCCAGCTCCTGACCCATCAAACTGCTCTTCTTCCTCCACCTAGCCACCTTGCCGTCGAAGAAGTCGAAGAAGAGCCCGAAGGGCATGAAGGCCAGCGAGATGTACAAGTCGGCCTTCTCGTTCGGTGGACTGAGGCAGTAACGCATGGAGGAGAGGATGGACATGACGCCGCAGAAACCGTTCATGAGCGTGATCAGGTCCGCAAGGTGGTATGCGCGAACCATGCTGAAGTGTCCTGGGTTGGGGTCGTTGAGGAGGCGGGACTGCTTGTCTTGCTCTACGCCGTGTCAGTTAGTAACATCACTGCCATTCTCTGGCATGCTCTTACTTGGCTCCTCGGTGACCTCCTTCGCAGCCTTGTCCACGCCATTTGGCATGCCTGATCGTTTTGACATCGCGTTGGATTGCTTGTGTGTGCTGCCGACCAATTGATATAGAAGCTTCAATCTGAGCCGCTCGCTTGAAAGCAATATGTGTTGTTGAGGTATGGTATGAAGAGTGCAAAAGTGCAAGGGCTGGTGAATGTTGCAGTGTTTCCCAGTTGCACTTGAGTGTTTTCCGGTTTCCCTACCAAGCAAATGCTACGTCACAGCGGAACCTTGAACCCCAGCAGGCATGTGACTACGCGAGCGCCGACCCGCTGCCGAAGAACATCCGTCGAGAAGGCACGTCTGAAGACCTGAACGTGTCTGACTATCATCGAACAAATTAAAGCTCCGTTCAGACATCACTCTCACGATGAGGCATGGCCGCAGCCGTACTCTCGTCTGGCACCCCTGGCCGCCAGAGTGACATCTTCACTTCGGTGTTCCCACCTACGAACTTCACGACCCCAACGCCAGAAGCTACGCCAAACATTGGAGTACTTGCCTCACCTGGCAAGTCGTTCGGCGGCTTCAATACGAGCAGCAATGCTATCGATGATACTGTCCGGCTGAGTCGTGCCTGGAGTACAGTGACTCGATATTTACAGCTGTCCATCGGCGGGAATGGCCAGCAATCAGATGTGCAGCCTGGTCCTGAGGTCGAGAATGCCATTACTCTCTTAAGCGGTAGCGCAGAGACGCGGAAGGAACTGCTTGCCTGGTATGCGAACGAGATCAACGTCCACTATCGCCACTTCGTCTTACCAGAGCTGTCTGAATGGCAGCAACCAGTACCTTTGGCCGCAGCATCACCTCTGCTCACCAAGACGATCGCTCTCCTACAGAATACGACAAGCTACTACGTGGGACGACTCGTATCTGTCGTGGAGAATGCCTCCAATGACCATCACTTAGCTCGGATACAGGGTTTGGTCGAAAGTGTCAAGCAGAGGCTACAGGTCCTGGTTCTGAACAGCCTGCCGCAACAACGGCTTCAGAAGACTCTTGCCAGCGCATTCTATCAGCAGATGAAGTTGTCTCTACAGGATTGCGGTGACCCAAAGAAATGTATCGGGGACGGGGAGTGGAAGTGTAGATGCCCGCTGAACATCGACAGCATACCCATCGCACAACTCCGCGAGGTCGGGCTGGGCGGTGCACTGGCAGAGCGCGCGTTCGCACAGGCTGTTAACCGACTGCTTGAAGGACCCGTGACTGAACGACGTTACTTCCAGGTCGATTGGAACCTCAAGCACGACGTCATGCCGGCTCTTCGCTGCTGGATGCAGTCTTGCTTCCTGCCATTCTTGGAGCGCTCGTTGGCTGTACTCAAGGGACTGTCAGGCTTCACCCTGAGCGAAGGAGAGCGCTCCGAGTTCACTCGTATTGCAGTCACGCATCTGGGCCGCAAGCGCACTTCGGCATTCTTTGAATACGTGCAGAGCTGGCCGGAGAGCTTAGGCGGCATCCTCGACATTAGAGAATACATGCTGCTGAATCCGCCGGCAGAAGCAGCCCAGGCACTCACGAAGTTTTCCGATCAGCTGCACCATCGACTTTTACATGCTGGTGCCAACACTTCCGAGATCCTGAGCATTTACATCAACGTCATCCATGCCTTTCGCGCTCTGGATGCGCGAGGCGTCTTTCTGGAGAAGGTCGCTGTACCTCTACGCAACTACCTTCGCGCCCGAGATGACACGGTCAGTATCATTGCCGCGAGCTTCTTGGCCGATGTCGATGACGAGGGCCATATCGTGGACGGCAAATCCGATGGAGTCTGTGCCGACATCACGATTGAGGTCACGCATGCTACGGGTGCGGACACGAGGGAGAACAAGAGTCTCAATTGGGATGACATGGAGTGGGTACCAGACCCGATCGATGCTGGACCAGACTACAAGGCCTCGAAGTCGGAAGATGTCGTTGCGTACATACTGGGGCTGTTTGACCAAGAAGACTTTATCAAGGAGGTGACAGTCGTACTGGCACAGCACCTGTTGCAAGCTACGGACTCAGAGTATGTGAAGGAAACGAGGCTGGTCGAGCTCTTCAAGTCACGGCTGGACTCGACGAAGCTGCAGGCTGCGGAAGTGATGCTGAAGGATATGAGGGACTCTGTCGGTCTGAATAAGCGACTCAATCCAAATGCTGGCTTCAACAGGACTCCAACGCCGCAGGAGATCAAAGCAGCCATACCGGAGGACGGAATCACCCTGTCATCGCTATACAAGCGGTTCGAAGGCCGCATCAAGCAGACTCAATTCCACGCTGCTCTCACGACCGTTGCGAACAAGCGCAAGGACCTGTATTTCCCAAAGCGCACAAGGTTACCGCCTGGATCTCGAGGGCCTTCGGATGTCGTCGTCGACAAAAACGAGGCTGACTTCAAGGTCGATGTTCTGTCGAGCTTCTTCTGGCCCCAGATGCGAGCCAACGACTTCGACATACCTGCTACTCTCCAGGAGAAGGAGACGAGCTTTAGCAATGACTTCGAAAGACTAGGCAGTCAGCGCAAGCTCTACTATCGTCATGCGCTGTCGCGCGTCGACGTCGAATTGGAGCTGGAAGATCGAGTCGTTCGTGAGACCAGCCTGCCTACCTGGAGGGCCAGTGTGATCGATGCTTTTGGTGGTGACGACGCAAGTTTGACAGCGGAGCAGCTCACGGAGACGTTGCAGATGGAAGAGGAGCTCGTTCAAGACGCCCTAAACTTCTGGGCTGGCAAGCGCGTGCTGTATCAGGCTGCTCAAGGGACGTATGCTGTGCTGGAGCGACTGGACATGGACATTGGCTCTCAGCAAACGCAGCAACCTACCGAGAGTGTCTCCGCAGTCATGTCGCAGGACGCCGTGTTGCGGGAGAACGCACCAATGTTCAATACATTCATCGCCGAAATGCTGAGGAACGGCGGACCCAAGGAGATCGGTGGCATGATGGGCATCACGAGCATGATGAAGATGGTCATGCCGACCTTCACGTACGGCGAGGACGAAACGAAATGGTTGCTCGAGCAGATGGAGGAGGCGGGTCAGGTTGTGAGGAACGGGGATACTTGGGCTTTCGCGTCATGAGACGATGCAACCTTACTCCATGTTACCTACATACCCATACAACCGTCGTTTCCACATCATTGACTCTCGTTACGTCTTTTCGTTCGTATTGATCGGGAAGTGGTGAACGCGACGGAGCCATCGCATTTGTTCATTGACAGAAGACTAGACAGCGTGAGTACGCATCGACCGGGCAACAGCCGGGGTTTTGCCAAGGACTGGCAAGGCTGTCAAGTCTTCGACCATCGTATCAAGAGAAGGGTGAGTGAGAACAACTCCGCAACTGCCAACGCGATTATGCGTACGACGTCGACTCGCCAAGTCATTCTGGCACGAATCCGATCATGAAGCGTAGGTTGGCGGTGATCCGGGGGTGTTGCTTGACGGAGAGCATTGCCGCTGTACGCTATCCCACCGGGGTTGCAAGCATTTTCTAACCCGTGAAGGCGAGTACGACTGCTTGAACGACGTCGAGGATCGCAGGAATCAGGGAGACGGTGTCGAGTCTGGTCTCGAGATAGGCGTTCGAACATGAGCTACTAACATCCGCCAGCGGGGTTGCTCAGAATGATTATCGTCGGTTCTTTAAGGACAAGTGAGTCTTTCCCTGAACCCCGAAGCTGGCACGCAGCCATCGTACAGATCGCCAGGACACTCAGCAGCATGAATAGACTGCTGGCAGTGCGGACCGCGAGTGGCAAGGAGAGCGGTCGCGAGGCTGTGAGTGGGGCGAAAGTGAAGACCCCTGCAACCCCGCTGCCTCTGCCATGACAATCCTCCGAGTGGCCGTCTATTTCAGGCCATCAAGAAAGCTTGAGACGATGGGCCAAGGTGCCAATGACTTCTTTTGTGACGTCGAGAGAGAAAGGTCTCCCTCAGTGCTCTTGCAAGAGGAGCACCAAGGCGCGACCGCGTCGCAAAGTTCGGAGTATTTTAGGATTCCATGCCAAGCACTGCTGCGCCGTAGATCTGGGGAAGCACTAGTCTGCATCTGGCCGGTGACAGCTCCTTGGTATTCTTATGTTCCATCTGGACTTCGTTCTTGGGTCAGCACCCTTCTTAGTCTTACACTTTCGAGCGTGGACGTTCGTCCTAGGAGAGTATGCTGTATAGCGCTTGGGGCTGTGCAATCTCGTGACGCGCTGCCAAGTTGCTGACCAAGGTGTAAGACCTCAGGAAGATTGCGATGCCGTCTGCCAACACCTCCTCAATCGCCTTGATCGGTCGCGTACCATGAAATGATGGGCAGACTGTCAAGTGCAATGTCTCACAGCCATCTTGGGATCCCTGGCGCCCAGTCTGGATCTGCGTCACTCTCCATGACAGGCACGAAGGCGACAGTGGGAGGCTCCCATGGCATATAAATCCATCGTAAGAACGTAAGAAGACCAGTATCATCAACCAACTACTCCTTACTCTCAAGCAAACCAAACAAGACATCCATCGACAGATCAGACTCTTCAATACCAACTTCTTGAACTCATTTTCCGACAACTAGCAACCATGTTGTCCACCCAGACTACCATCATTGCGGCGCTGTTCGCTTCCTCCGCGCTCGCTGCGCCGTGGAAGGATGTCGACTACAAGAACGTCGATTACAAGGGCGTCGATTACAAGGACGTTGATTGGAAGAACGTCGATTACCAGAACGGCAATGGAGGGAAGAATGGCAACGGCCGCCACGGCTGGAAGGGAGCCAACAAGGGCTCCGACAAGGACGGCTGCAACGACGGCCCCTTCAAGTTTACCTCCACCTACAACATCATCGCCACTCCAGACCAGGTCATCAACGGCACAACCCCCACTGGTGGTCTTGAAGTAAGTCTTCACACTCACCTCCATCCATGTTGGATCCATCAGCTAACATCATTCCAAGGGCGCCTTGGGCTACTACGACTTCGGCATCAACTCTGAGGAGGACATGATCTGCTGGAACATCGTCCTGACGGGCTTCCGCGGCGAGTACCAGTCCGCGGCGAAGACCGCCACACACATCCACGAGGCTGCCAAAGGCACCACTGGACCTCCTCGCCTTGCTTTCCCAAACCCGATGGGTGATGAGAAGAAGATGGTCAGTGTCGGCTGCATGAAGGGTCCGTTCACCACTGGTGTCAATGGACCGGACGGGCTTGATACTGGGGCTGGCTTCATGGTCAAGCAGATTGAGGAGAACCCGTCTGGTTTCTTCTGCGATGCGCACTCCAGCCTTGCCGTTCCTGGTGCCGTTCGTGGCCAGTTGGCTTGATCGAGTGAAGACTCTTGATTGAAGGAAGTGTCAAGGGCAGAGATGGCTGATTAGTCTTGGAAACTTTGTGTATCATTAGATGTTTCAATATTGGTTTTCCCATTCACCAACATCTCCGTTCCATCGACCCTTCTACTCTGGAAGATCAACATCAGTGTTCGCCCAACCATCCAGGTGGCGTCGTCGTCTCATCTTCATGATAATGGTAGTAGATTCTGGCGACCATTTCACATCTTCGCCTTGATCTCCTCCATCAGCTTCTGCAATCTCTCCTTGTTCCCTTGCTGCATCGGCCAGCCGATACCGAGGCCTTCCTCCTTGTTCGGCTTGGGTATCATGTGGACATGGACGTGGTCTACCTCCTGGTGAGCTATCCGGCCGTTGTTCTGGAGAATGTTGTAGTCGTCGGAGCCAGAGGCTTTCGCGATCTTTGCTGCGACTGGTAGGAGCTCGGTGAGATGCTCTTCGGGGACGTCGTGGAGCTTGGCACCGTGGTACTTTGGGATTATGAGGGCGTGGCCGTAGGCTAGTGGGTTGATGCTATGCCATGTGAGCTCTTGCGTCATAGGGTGAGTGCAGGCAAGGCTGAGCATACTCGAGGAAAGCCAATGTCTTGTCGGATTCGAAGAGCTTCATGGACGGGATATCGCCTTGCACGTGTCAACAGCGTTTCGAACCTTCCCAAGCTACAGCGTCATACCCTTGATGATCTTGCAGAAGATACAGTTGGCGGCCATTTTGAGAGGTGGCATGTATAGATATATATCTATATGCTTGTGATTGACCTTGGTGGTGGTCTACAAACAATTGATGGAGCTCTGCGAGGAACGTGGGGCAGGCACGATGACGGAATGCCTCGGCTGCGACCGAGCACTGGGTAGTTTCTCTGGTCTTGTTCTCTGCGTCCACAGGTGCACTGGTCTCTGCACCCTATCGAAAAACATCAACAGCGATATCAGTGCATGGATGGCGTCGCACAACCGGACAGCAACCCGCAGCTGGTAGACGACTTCAAGATCAAGGGAGCCGCCACCAAGTCGAGCAACAAGAGCAGAGCGAAAGATGCGACACCAGAGGCCTGCACTATCTGCCTAGAACCCATCACAGAACGTGCAGTCGCGACACCCTGCAACCACCTGACCTTCGACTTCTTGTGCCTGGTATCATGGCTGCAGGAGCGAGCGACGTGTCCGCTCTGCAAAGCGGAGGTCAAGGAGGTGCAATATGACTGGCGCAGCCCGGAGGACTACCAGACCTACCATGTGCCGAAGCCGGATATTGGGAAGGCGTCAGCGCAGAATGGCCGCGGGAGGAGCATCAGGCGGCCACGTCTTGATAGGCGACATGTCGAGAGACGGACGCCGGGTGCGGGACCAGCAGCTGTGACGGCAGGTGAAGACCCAGCGTTGGAGCGAAGGAGACGCGTCTATCGCGATCGCACTTATTCTTCGCACGTCGGCGCGAACCGCATCTCGCAGTACCGAGACTTCACTCATGTCACTTTCGCCAGCTCTCCAGACTTGCAAAGCCGAGCGCGCACTTTCTTGCGGCGAGAGCTCCGAGTCTTCACATTCCTGGATACAGCAGCAGCACCTCGAGGCGGCAACAGGGACTTCCTGATAGAATACATTGTTGCTGTTTTGAAAACGAACGAACTGAAAGGCGCCACCGGCGCCGCAGAGGACCTCCTAGCGGACTACTTGGGTAGAGAGAATGCGCGCTTGCTGCTCCATGAAGTAGAGGCTTGGCTGAGAAGTCCGTATATGAGGTTGGAGGACTGGGATAGGCATGTACAATATGCTGGTACTCATACAGCCGCTACTAAGAGCTGAATTCAAATACTCGATTCAACGACGCTCGTGCCCACAAACGCATCCGCTCCTTCTCACCACCGCGGATCTGTCACGCCATCGTGACTTTCTTCGGCCGCAGTCAGCTCCCGAACGCGCAAAGGCATGGGAATAAGCTCGTCTTCGTTCGATAGGCCTTGGTTCCTCCCTAGTCGTGCCGGTGCGTCTTGGGTTCTTCTCCACGGCTCAGTCGACGTTGGCTGCCCGTTCGGTCCGTCGACGCTGGAGCTCGAGTCCGCTGGCCATTCGCTGATGTTAGTTCTATCTGTGAGCTCGATATTGCCGCTCTCGTGATGTTGACCTTGCTTAGCGCGCCGTTGTCTCCTGATCTGGATGCGCAGTAGTATTGCGGTGAGAGCGTATGCCACTCTGTGCGTACATCAGTACCTGTGTTCCACCCGTTGATCGCGAGGTACTCACACTTCGAGCGCAGACAGTGCCGCACAAGCCTCCACCTCCCTGCATACCTTGCCATTGCACGGTCGCTCTGTGATGAACACCAGGATGACCACGAAGGCGGCAAGCCACAAGGCGCAAGTGATGATATCGGCGTACAACAGGAGACGCAGCGCTCGACCTCGCTTCGATGTTCCGAGGACTGCTACGATGATTACGCATGCAAGTACACAGAGCGTCCAAGATGCGCTCGCGTCGAGCAGGACGCACTGTGGAGGTGGTAAAGCCGTCATCCAGGCAGCCATCCACCAGTCTCCGACTGCAATCCAAAGTCAGAATAGTAAGAGTGATGTATTGGTATCGAGGTCTCGTACCTTTGACACTTATTGCCAGAATGACAATGGCCATCAGCATTTGGAGCAAGCGAAGCCATGCTGAGGCGCTTGTTGTGCTGCAGAATGCCATGTTTGACGCCGTACGATGTTGCCGTTGGCGGTTGGGGTATTGGTGTAGGTATTGTTTGTGAGATAGCGCTCGTGGTGGTGTAAAGTGAAGAGGGCTATCGCGCCGCATCTCGGTGTAAGGTCTTGTTTCAGTCACTGCGGTTGCCGGTGCCGGAGTCTGGTGATGCTATCGAATGTTTGCGCTCGCATCACTTGACATGGCTTTTGTGTTGTCGAGATAGCGGCCATATAACACAACCGCAGTGACGGACGTCAGGAAATGTTTCACCTCGCTGCTGCGCGATTTCCATTCAATGTCCCTTCTGATCTGACTGAGGTCGCATGGTCGAGTGATAGCGGTTGGCGTCGCTTCTTGAAAAACAGTAGTCATTCATGTCTTTATACAGGCGCCCTCCCCTGCATGGGCGAGCTTTTGACAGTGACCTGCGTGCTCTTCAAGATGCCGTTCATATGCGAACTCTCTTCACTTCCTACATCGTCTTCCATTTCGTCCATATCCAGTCTTCCCACCGACCATTGGTTCTGTCCAGCACTCTTTGCGAGCTCTTCCTGGCTATGCGAAGTCAGGTCACCATGAGTGACATTAC
>JAKLLW010001149.1:0-18157 GCA_022814695.1 Neocatenulostroma microsporum
CATCGTAGATGATCGTAGATGAGAGGAAACAGGTTGCGCCCACTGTTACCGGAGCAGCAGCTGGTATATTTACCATGTTTCTCCAATGGCAGGCAGTCCCAAGTGTCTGTGGAATGGACATAGCCGCCTGAAATTCCAGCGGATAAGATGTCGCGAGTCTATGAGAAAGCGATCAATACACGGCCTACGCTCCCTTCCTGTGAAAATGGGTTCACGCTATCTCTCAGAATTCGACTTTCTATAGCCGTCTAGAGGACGATACAGCAGCCGCTTCGACGTATGGACTCCTGGAGACGGTGGTAACGTTCAATGCCACTAAGACGCGTACCCATCACTCATTGTCGAAATCGATCAACACTGTGCCGTCCTCGATCTTACGCTCGATGCCAGCTCGCTCATCGTTGCCAGGACATTGCACGACCAAGCTCAGGCGTAGATCCTTGCCATTGCCTGACGCAAGTTGCTTCAGACGTATCGCCGGCTTAGAAAACCTCAAGTCGAAAGGGCTCCCGACGAAGTACGAGCCGTTCTTCTGCGGTTCCTGCTCGGTGATAGCTGGCAACGCACCCTCAACATGCTCATGCGTCGTTCTATCTCCGACCTCTATGACGACGCGGGCAATCCCTTTGGCGCCACTTGGATGCTTGGTGTTCTCATCTGTTGTCGGTACCCGCCGCTCACGGGGAGTAACATCGTGGCACCAAAACGGCACAGTGCCTCTGTCGACACCCTCTGGGAACGTGACCTTCCATTTGGGCTTTTCGCCTGCTGGAGTCTTCCTGCCTCCTGCCTTCGGTTCCGCATACGAGATACCGGATCCACTTGCCATCAACCTCTGCTGCAATGCTGGATACTCAAACTTCGCTTGTCCGCCTGCTGTGGTGAGGGCAAAGTCGATGACGCCGAACGGCTTGTCCCAGTAGTGACCTTTACGTTTCTCCGGGTCATCGTCGATGAAAGCTATCAGCTCTAGGTATGTTCCATCCTGGAACAAGACCAGACGGTTCTCCGTTTTGTTGTCCGCGTGCCGGCCGCCCGGACTGACGTTGAAGTGGTCTGTGAGCCAGTCTGGCGGATGGAGGATATCCTGGTACGGGAGCAGGAGAACGACATGGTCGAGCTGTGCTGAGCTTTGTGACATCGTCGGAGGATGCGGGATGCCAAACGGTACGAGAAATGTGTCCCGGACTGGTGCCGAGCTACGAAAACGAACTGCCAGACTTCAGCCTGATGCCGTGCGAGGACTGCCCAAAGGGAAGAAATTGGTCATCGATCGATGTACGTCGGATACGCCGATTGTATTTCATCGAGGTCGAGGTCCTAGGTCCCAGAAAAGTGGCGCGCGGAGGGAGAGCTCCAAGAGCCAATCAGGGAGACCCATCTCGAAGCGAGCTCGAAGTCCATGCAGCACCCACCACATGCAGCCTCAAGCCTCGATACTGCAGCATGGGATTGTGGAGGCCTGACTGCAGTTGCCTTCGCAAACAATTTATGCAGCTACACAGCCTGGCTACCGTACCTCGTAACGTCGCAACTCGCAACATGTCACACTTTGAGCGACTAGTACGTTACTAAGCTCGCTCGGAGTTCGGTCGATGTTTCCAGGCCGCATTCATATCGGCAGCCTTGTCGTGTGTCATCTGCAAGTTACACTCATAAATCTACACTCATACTACAAGGTCTGTAGAGATACAACCTGAGTGGCTATGTTGACAAAGCTGCTACATATACGGGCACGCCTACCACTATGGTTGTCCTTGCAACGCATCGTTTTCACAGAATGTGGCAGCAAGAACTTCAGACGAGCTCAAGATCGTTATCGAACAGCCCGGTGCTCAAGGGCAGGGTGCCGACCCGTCTGGCTTTCGACCTCGCCGGGCGCACAGCAAGTCACGGACCGGGTGTCTGAACTGCCGACGGAGACACATCAGGTGTGAGGAGAGCCGTCCGACATGCCTGCAATGCTCCGACAGAGAGCTACGCTGCGAGTATCGCACCGCATCGCAGTCCGTGGCAACCGCACAGCCGTCCTGCCGCCGGTCCCGCCCGTGCGGAGGGGAGCAATGTTGACCAGGAGATCTGGAGGCTACAAGCCATGTCGATCTCACCCCCAGCCGACGAAGAGGTCAACGAGGAGCGAGAAGCAACAAGGGTCCGTCTCATGTCGATCTTGACCGAAGTGAACTTCCCGTCACCCACTTTGCGAGTTCAGCTTACCGCAGAGAGAATGCCGTGGAACTTTTCGAGCATTACACCGAGCCTACCGATACACCGTGGATCGGATCTCGAAGCTTCCAGTCCATTGCACAGCGCCACGCCGCTGAGAGAGCTCTGGAGGCCCCCTGGGTACTGCATGCGCTACTCGCCTTCTCAGCATCGCATCTAAGCACACTGCAGCCCGATGAACGGAAATATAGCGTCGCGGCGACTCTCACTATTCGCATGCTCTATCGACCTACGCCGCACACCTCCTCACGGTCCCAGCAACGCCTGACCTAGACGCACGACTCGAGGCTATGTTCTTACATGCAATGTTGGCGTTTCTGAATGCACCGACAGCGTCAGCAGACAGGCCTTGGGGTCAAGACGACGGTCCGACATGGATACCTTCGATCATCGGTATCAGTTCTTTACTCAGCTCGCCCTGCTTCGTCCGTTTTCCATACGACAAGGCGGTGTGGCAGCCTTTCTTGGAGAAGTACCTCGAAGACTCACCTCAAGACCTTTACCAGCTTGGACAGCATGGCTCGTTAGATGAACGCCAGGCAATTGCAGATATCGAGAGCGTCTGCAATGCCGGAGAAGACGTTGTGAAGCGTGCGCACTATACGCTCGCTCTTGTTGGGTTGCGGGCGCTTGTGGAGCTGCCGGCGGAGCACGAGAGCATCGATGCCTTCCTTGCCTACATCACAAACCCGTCATCGCAGTTCAGGGCTTTTGTGAAAGCGAACGATAGCAGAGCGCTGTTGATACTTGGCCTTTGGTGTGCCCTCTTCGGCCGCATCGAACAATGGTGGATCGCAAAGTCTGCAAAGACGGATTGTCGGAGAATTTGTGCTTACTTTGGCGGCCTGGGTGATGCAGCACTTGAGAAGCCATTGCGCTTCCTGTCGGAGTGGAGTGGGCATCGCCAGTGAGGTGTCCAATGAACGTTATGGGGTTCTGATGGGGGCATCGGCGGTGCACAGATTGTGATGTCAACGAGTGTGTGTGTTACGTAGGTCTTGTTCTTCTCCATGCATCTCTCCTCGAGTCTTCTTGGTATTTGGCACCCTGCGCATTTTCTCTCGATCCACATGCCCCTGTGCGCAATACCGACCTCCTCCTTCGTATGCTTCTCAAAAAGTCACCATACAGAGACCCTCCGTTAAACGGCAGACAGGGAAGACGAGAGCATCATTGATAGCAAAGACTGCGTACAATGAGTGTGTAATACCCACGTCTGAACATTCCTTCTGTCTCCACCATCCCCCATTGACCATCACAACCAACCCATATCTTACCGACCTACAAGCTCCGGTATACATCCCCAACCTCCTCCCTCGTATATCCCCTCAAGAACTTCCCAGTGTCCTTCGGTTTGAGATCAGGGTACTGATCATGATCCAGCTCCCCCCTCAGCGACGTCGAGCCATTACCCATATAATACTGATAATGCGCTCCCATCCACGCATAAACGTTCTGCGGGTCTTTCTTGAAACCCGTCTTTCGCTACCTTATACAACTCGTCGAACGAACCTTGGCACTCGACTCTGGGCTCGACGTCGTACACGGTGGCATAGGCTTTGGCCATGTCTTTGACCGAGACACTGTCGCCGAGGACTGTGTGAGGGGGTGTTAGTTGTTCGTTAAGTAAGTGGGGAGAAAGGGTGGGAACGGATAGGGTGTGTAGGGTACTGACCTTGAAAGACCCCTTTAGCGCTCTTATCGTACGCCACTTCAGCGGTGAAGTGTGCCGCGTCTGGCATAGTCGTCATATCAAGGGGCTCGTCGCCGGTACCATAGTATCGAAACGTCGCATTTGCGGCGTCCACCCAGCCTACGAAGGGCGCCCAGGCCACTCTACAAAGCAACATCAGCTCGTCGGCTTCCCAGTGAGTGCGACCACATGCCGGACCTACTTACTCAGTCAAAGCCCCACACAGAATATGTACCCCCTCATTCTCTCCAGTCCCATCCTGCTCCTTCCCCTTCTTTTTCTCGTGCAAATACTCCCTAACAACAATCATCGGATCCTTGGTCGGATGATCTCCAACTTCCAACCCGCGATAGTCAATGCACCAATCACTCGCAACATACCTCTTAACACCAGCGGCGATACAAGCATCGACCAGAGTCTTCTGGCCTTCGATCATCAACGCGTTGTCGCCGAGGTAGCAGCAGATGCAGACGTCTGCGCCTTCGAGGCCACGCTTGAGGGCTTTGGAATTGGAGGAGGATGCCTGGAAGACCTCCACATTGTCATGCGAACGGAGCTTGGAGTCGAGCTTGTCTGGTGAGCGGCAGATACCATGGGATGGTGGCATCTGGGTGGCGAGAGAGGAGGGCCTCGGTGATTAAGCGGGCCATTCTGCCTGTGAAGCCAGCGATGGCGGCGGTGGTGCCTTTTGGGGTGGTGGTGCCTTTTGAGGTTGTGGTGCACATCTTGAGATGGGTTCTCAGCTGACTGAGTCTATCATGTGTCACTCGAGTCCCAACCAAAGGTACGAGAGAGATTGTTGGACTGCAGCATTGCACGTCCGACTTTATATGCCCCGGTGCCCGCGAAGGATCGAGCTGCTGAGCAAGCGCCTTATGCGCAAGCAGAAAGAACACCAAGTCCAGCCCTCGCCAAAGATCGAGCAGCCGAGCAATCTATGTGCAGCGACATACACCACACCAAGCACAAACATAACCGCACACCTGCAAGCATGGTCATCCAAGTGCGCGACCAATTGGTGAACACACCAGTGACCGGTGAAAGACGCAGGCGAGTACGTCTCATCTGAACGCCGGTCGAGTCGCGGCCCCGCCGGCGGTCTGCAATGACATGCCTTCAGCTAGAGAAACTGGTTTGCTGGTGCCTTGGAAATTTTTGGGGCGCCAGAGTAGCTATGGGTGGATGGCTGTGAACAGCGAGGCAGGCGTATACCCCTATTCTCGAGGTTGGTACTATGCATTGCGTAGGGTAAGGCGTCCCATCCAGAGAATCATCCTACAAGTATTTTGGTTACGTTTGGGGCCAAAAGTGTTTAATTGGACGGTAGCCAAGTACGCAAGGATTAGGCAAAGCTTGGGCTTGCAATTGCTTGCACGCTCGTGAGGCGGAGTCGGCGGTGTTCCTGAAGCAGCAGGCACCAAGCTGTAGTCGACCTTCAATGCGAGGACCGCATAAGGAGCATGGTCGTCCAGACGAACGTAAGATGAGTTCGACTTGAAGCATATCTTGGCTCGAGACGCTGACAGCTCCAGTCTTGGTGCCACAGTCGTGGTCTAGTTCCGGTGCAGCTGTACTGGAGATCAGTGGAGATTGTTCATTGTATAGTCCCGAGAGACACCTCCCAGAAACAACCTCGGTCGTCAAAGAAAGTAGCATACAAACCAACTGTGTGCCCATGTGCTTTGATGGACCATCATGTGCCTTTTCTGATGGATGCAGTTTCCGCGCTATACTCAAGTACAGTTTCATCGCCTCATTCCCAACAAAACAGCCTGAGATCTCATGACCCGGCACCTTGGAACTCCTTCGCTATGCATACAACGCTCATCTTGAACGTCCCTTCATTCGCATATCCCAGACGGACCAGCCGTTCAGTCGCTCTCACTACCAGGACCGTTTGGTCCGTCGTCATCTTCGTTCACCACGTCATCGCCGGCAGTCATAGCCATCTCAGCCGTTTGCAATGCTGTCCTGAGCTCCTTGTTGCGAGGGTCCACGAGGTCGATGGGGCGGAGCTTGGCTTTGTTGCGTATCCTACGACACAACAACATTAGCACACCATTCACACTTCCGCCTGATCTCCATCACTGGGAGCGAATGTGCCTACCGCGGATCACACCCAGCATCCACCAAAATATCCACCACCGCCCTCCCCTCTTCCCACCGCCTCTGTCCAAGCCCATCCACATACCTCACCGCCTTATGCAAACACGTGTCCCCTTCCCTCTTCTCCTGCCCATCAATCTCCACGCCTTCCTGATCGAGCAGTAAATCCAGCACCTCGTAGCTGCCGTACTGCGCCGCGACATGCAACGCGCTTGCCCCTAGTGCGTCGGTTGTGGTGTTGAGGAAGTTGGCGGTGGCGGCGGGATCGGAGGAGAGGGGTTTGGAGGCGAGGAGTCCGGAGAGGAGTTCGGTGTTGTTGCGGCGGGCGGATTCCATGAGTTGTTCTTTGGGGGACGCGCCTTCGTCGTCGTGGGCGTGGGCCATGGTGGTGGTGGTGGAGGATGGTGGTAAGGAGGAGCGGCGGAGGACGACGAGGGTGGTGGGGGAGTAGGTGCGGTATGTGGCCGTTGCGAGGATTGGTAGGTTGTAGGCTGCAGTTCGCAGCTGCAGATGTCAGGCCTCAGGTCTAAGTGGTGAGGCTTCTCGGGGCTGCCGTAGGCTCAAAGATTCCGAAAACTGAGGTATGCGAGTCTTTACAGATATGTTGTCCTAAGTCTGTGTTGTGTGCGGAGCTCGTAGGCGCAGCAATGCAAGAGGATGCGAAGGCAATGCTATCGCTTCCTGTCGACTTCTCCCACGAGACTGAAAGTGAAACGGGTGACGCAGCAAGCGGCCGCACCTGCCGCATCTCATCCCACTTTCACAAGCAACGAACTTTCCTTCACTTCACTCACAACGCCACGCAACGTGCCTACTATGATAGTGCGATCACCTCAAACCATCAGACGTGACCCAAACCCAGCAGACTATCAAGATGCTCCTCTGTAAGCCCCCATCTCTCCCTCCCCCTTCACCTCTCATTCTCACACCCTTCTCCCTCATAGTCTGCCCCTCCTGCAGCAACATGCTCATAATCTCCTCAACCCCCTACCACCAACTCGCGCCCCAGGACGCCCACACCGGCGGCCAAAACCGCTTCGAATGCCGCACCTGCCCTTACCAAATGATCCTCGACAAGAAGTACTTTGAGCGGAAAACCATGGAGGTAAGTATCATCGTCTGAACGCCATGATCCTGACTCTCGACAAAATCGCACGAAGGTGTGCTGACGTCTTGTCTGACACAACAGCTCAAAGCCGCCGAAGACGTGCTCGGTGGAGCGGATAGTTGGAAGAATGTTGATAAGAGTGAAGGTACATTAATACGTTTTCCCTTTCATCCTTCCTTCTGCTGACAGTTGAGTGATTGATGTGTGGGAAATCGGGGCTGATCGTTTCCTTTCACTCTTCTTGTGAGGATCATAGTGCTGACGGATACAATGTAGTGAGGTGTAAGAACGAGAATTGTGATAGTACGACAGCCTACTTCCGCCAAGTGCAAATCCGCAGTGCCGACGAGCCTATGACGACTTTCTACAAGTGCGTCAAGTGTAACCAGGATTGGCGGGAGAACTGAGCCCTTCTCTTCAACATCGACACCTTCACAGACGGGCAGAGTCATTCTCTGCTGAAGCAGGCAGGCGTTTCACAGGCACGGGCAGGGTGGCAATTCCCACGCAGCAGAGCGAGATAAGACACCTTACATGGGATCGGAGCCATTCTCCTTGTGCTTTTTTCAAGTCTACTGTCATCTGCTATGGTTATGGCTTTCCCGGCAAGCCGGGTATAGACAAAAGAGACCAACCCATTGAAAGCGATAGGCACGCTGCAGACCTACGCAGCTTTTTCCCGGCGTCAAAGAACCTTTCCGCTTCCGCTTCCTTTTCCCAGCCCGCGCTGTTCATTCTAGTCCCGGCCCTGCTTATGAGCAATATCTCCAAGTGCCAATACCTGTCCAAGCCCGTTCGCTCAGGCCTGTTTATTCCCACCGTCTCTTCGCTATGAGACTCGGCACTAAAACTCAGACCCACATCGCCGCCACTTAGGTATCCCTCCGCTCCGGGCGTGCTCGTCGCCCACCACCCTTCAATGACCTCATCCTATTAAGGAACCCCCCTCCATTGCTCTGCACAGGCCTGTCCTCCTCATTACTGCTACCCCTCACAGCCGCAGAGTCCGCAGTCACGCTCCTAACAAGACTGGCACCCGCCGGCCCAGAAGAGTTCTGCCTCTCAGCCACCCTAATCTGCGCTCCTTTCTTGTCAAAAGCGTTGTCGTAGTCCTCATCAAAAGGGTTCACCTCGTTCTCCCGCGTATACTTAGTACGCCAAGGCCCTCCCGCTGAGATAGCCGGGCGTCCACCACCAATCTGCTGTGGTGGACTATCCCCAAGCAAATCACCTTGGCCGTTGTATCGAGCGTCTGGGCTCCTCATCCCATCCCCACCGTTAGGTCCATACCGGCGAGTCCCGCTCATTCCACGAAATCTTTGAACCAAACTCTTCTTCCTCTGCAACCCTCCTCCTCCCATCCCTGCTCCACTCTCAACCTGAAGCGTCTGGTCCTCACTATCCCGTCTCTGCAGCGCGCTCTTACTAGCCGGCGCTCCTTCCAAGAACGTCGAAGTGCCGAGCCCATGCGTCTCACTCCCGTGCACTTGCTCGATGCGTTCAGCAGGGTTGAAGACAGCAGTCGTGGCTTTGCGCGTGACGGCGTAGTCCGAGAAGCCTTCCTCGCCACGGCCGTGGAACTTGTCTAGGTCGATGCGAGAGCGGAGAGGGCCGGCGCCGCCGAGAGCCATGTTTGCGGAATCGGCTGGGAAGGCTTGCATAGGGGCTGGACGGCGGCCTTTGGCGGCGTTGCGGTGAGGGTTGCAGGCGTCGAAGGGGCCGTCGTGGTGGAAGACTAGATTCATCAGTTACCTGTGACGAGTAGGTGAGAGGTTGGTACTCACGCCCTTGCCCGTAGATACCCGTCACATCCAGCTTATCAATGATATCCAGACCCTGCGGTTTTTTGACCGGGCGGCCATCGCCTTTGCGGACCTTCTCCTTCTCCCTCTTGTGTCTCTCTTCACGCTCACGTCGTCGCTCACGCCTTCTGCGCTCTTCAGACTCCGTTCTGTTCGGTCGCTCACCGCGTTCACGATCACGACGCTCTCGCCGCTCTCTCTCCTCCACGACTGATGACTCAGACATACCTCTCGGACGCGACCTGTGCTCTCTCTTAGACGGGCTATCAGGACCTCGCGAAGGGCGCGGTGGTTGATTCCTGCGGTCGTCCGAGCCGGTCGGGCGATGTCCGGTCGGTGGAATGGTTCCAGCGCGGGGAGGGAGACCATTCTTAGCAGGAGGGCCTGGTGGTGCGCGGAACCCAGGCTGAGGCGGTGCAAGACGGGACTTTGCAGCGTTGAGGTCGTACTCATTATTGCCCATGGCTGGTTTGGTATCTTGCCTATCGAGCAAGGAGAGATCCTTCTGTAGCAGCGGGTAGTTAGCAAAGCGTTCGCAGAAGATCATGAACCGCTCCATCTTCGCGCAGCAATGTTATACTTCTCCTGTTTGAGTCGCAAGCAAGGGATGAATGAATTTCGCTCTCTGCAATGGGTTGAGTGGAGGGGCATGCAGGGGCAACGTCGCACAAGCTCACGGCTACCCGCATGCCCGCAATGTGACAAAGATAAGAGAGGTGTAGCACACTCACAAATATATCCTCACTGAACCCCTTTCCATCCTCGTCTTTCGTCGGCGACGTCGTCATCTCACTCGCGTCCAAAAACGGATTCTTCGACATGCTCGGCTGTTGCTGGCGACCAGGAGGAGGGAAAGGGAAAGCGGTCTGCGGGGATTGAGCACCCCCTGTACTCTGGGGTGAAGGAGAAGTCGCGCGGTTTCTGAAGGGGTTGTTGGATGCAAAGCTCAAGGGAGAGGGCTGCCGTTCGGGGACTGTTGGGAGCACAAGGCGTTTTGTCAGCGACTGAAAGCTATCTGGTTGATCGGCGCAAGGTGAAACAGGAGGCTGTATCATACCAGGCGCTGCTTTACCCCGGTCTGCGAGGTACATCGTCATCGCTGCGGATGGCTTGTGATATCGCTTGCTCTTATTATTGTTGCTGTGTTCGTTTGCCTGTGTTGTTGATGCTCGATTGATTCCGTGCCTTTTCGTTGAGCTTCTGGTGCCAAGTAGGTGGTCGAAGGTGCAGGTGCAATTGCTTCTGGAAGAAATCCCGGAATGCTGGCCGCCCAGACTCTCGTTTGGAAACCGGGGATTGGGTGGGGGGCGGCTATGGGGTGGGACGTTCACACAGCTACTCCTGACTGCTTCCTGTTGAATGCTTGCAATACTGGCCTCTGGTGAAATATTGCGACTCGTTTGTTATGTGTGAACCTCGTAGGATCACAAGCGTAGCAAGCGCGACAAACCCCTGGCAATTCCTGCTTGGCACAAGCCACTTATATCCTGCTTTCTGCCGAATGTGATGCTTGTGCAATATCGACGCTTTTATTAGTGGTGTGTGTCGTAGATGTTTGTCGCATGTGACTGTTGTGGTAGCTCAGATCGCAGTGACAGCTGTTTGTGTTTGTGTACAAGGAAGGAGGAAGGCCAACAAAGTCAGGTGCACAACACTTCAGATACCCGCACGTCCGCGCGCGCCGACTTTGACTCCTGACTAGCGAATCCCTGGCAGCGCTATCTAGATCACGAAACTCAATTTCTGACCTCTAGCCATTCGGTCTGTCGAGTGAAGCTGTATATGCGTATGCTGCCGCGCAATCGTCTTTCACTTGATATCTCGAGGTTGCTATACCCTCCATCAACATCCAGAAACACTCCAAGAGGCCATCAATACAACAGCGACTTCAAGACTTCGAGACCTTCCAAGTGGTCGCAAAGACCCACCAACCGCGTTGCGACCTTGCGTAGGTTGTACCCTTTTGCGGGGCCGATGACCCGGCAACTCGAGCGGAACTCTACAGTACGTGCTTGGGAAGGAGCACGGAACGAGGGAACGAGTCAGTCTGACCACATGTTGGCTTGAAGCTCGAGACATCGTGAGGGTCTAGCCTTGCGGTCACGGTGGCAACAGCACGTGGTGCGCCTCACAGACACCAAAGCTTCGCATCCACGCGTCTGAGCGTCTCTGTCAGCCACACGGCTCCAAGGTCTACCGCACAACACAAGAGACCATGGCGCAAACCGAGACAAACGGTAGCAAGCGTAAAGAACGTGATATCAACTTCTACGCCGGCTCCTCCAGATTTGAGATCGAACTCGAGGTACCACTTCTCCCTTCTTTCTTCCCGTCTTCCCTCGCCACCCACTACTGACCCTTATCTCAGTTCGTCCAATCCCTTTCCAACCCCTTCTACCTCCAATACCTAGCTCTCAACAAGTATTTCGACGACCCGGCCTTCATCGCTTACCTCGAGTACCTGGAGTATTTCCGACAACCGGAGTATCTCAAATTTCTGCAGTATCCTGGTCCCACTCTTCGAGCGCTGGAGCTTGTGCGCGAGGAGCAATTCCGCAAGGAGATTATCAACCCGATGATTGTTGATCGGATGGTTAGGGAGGGGTTTGAGGCGGCGACGAAGGAGTGAGGGGAGTAAGTGGGTGGGCGTTGGGATTGGCCTTGGAGCCGGGGGTTTCCTACTTTGGCAAGGAGCGAGCGTGGACTGGCAGAGGCACATAGTATGCTACGACTAGTCTGGTGAACCCGATTCTTCACGGAGGCGCGCGGGGACTTGGGCCAGGGCGATGATCCTTTTTGACTGGAACGGCTTGTCGACCAGTGTCAACAAATTTCACCACATCTCACAGCGCTTAATTCTCCCCTGGACGCATCGGAGAAGGATCTTTCCCCACGCATTACCGCAGAAACTTGCGAGAGCGGCTACAAGATATGTGCCAGAGTATGCATGTCCAGCAGGAGGGCATGGAGCTTCGCCTCTATTCCTTCCCCTACACAAGCTCCACAAGCTCCGTGGCATCTTCGCGCGGCTCTGACATCTTTCGCGGCCTTGCTCGTCGGCGTGGTCTTCGCTGTACTTGAAGATGGCGGCGGCCAAGATGTAGCAGATATACGCCTTCATTGGGCTTGGAGTAATGTACTTCTTGGTGGTGAGAAGATCTAATGGTAGAGAGGGACGAGTCTGCCTTCGTGTGCTATGCGCAGGTCATCGGTGACCAAGACCTACTCTGGGGCCTTCATAGTCGCTCGAGATCTCTGCGGGATGCCCTATTGACAGGACACCCGTGATCTATGCGACTGCATTCGGCATTCAGACGCCTATAGGTCTTGGGAAATGAGCATGCTATCTTATGAATCCGATGCTCTTCTGGCTATGCGGTAGCTGATACGGTGGCGTAAGGAGACATTGTATTCTGACGGATGCGGCGCCCATTGTCATTCTGCCTCGCCTTCTTGTGCAATTCGCAAGACATACAGGAAAGAATTGACATATGCTTGATAAAGGCAGTGCATGGCTCTCAAACGTGGCGTACACAGCCTCGCGGCTATGGCGCTTGGCATCACACCACCTCCTCCCCTCCGGACTCTGGTGAAACAGAAAGAAACTCGTCTGCCCAATCTCAGCAGCACGTTTCTCCTTCCATGGAGAGTGCAAATTAGCTCTAACAACATCTAGACGTCTTTCGCTCAGCCTGGAACCGACCAGGTGCCGGACGATCCGTATCCTCCGACTGCTTCTCTCTAGCCGTCCAAACCACTATCACCCGCAGCTGCAAGCATTATGGAATACACACTGCAACAACAAGTCGCATCTGTTTCTGGGCTCTGCGGCCCTGGCACTGTTGGCGGCTGGCTCTTGCTCGTCTGATCCGTCTTTGTGTCCTGGACGATCAACAAGAAATCGGCTCCGCACGACAGCATAACCACCGACCTGCTTGCGGCCCTATCGTTTCCGGCCGTAGCTGCTGGCCACCTGATCTATCACCTAGCCAGCTATACAGGCGAGCGATCGACCATCTTGACGACCACGCACGAAGAGCTTCTACCCGCTGTCGCTAGGATCGAAGCATCTCTGAACGTATGCGAGACGTTTGCTACTTTAGCGGTGCCGCTCTTTGTTATCGCTGCGTTCCGGTTCCAAGTAAAGCGGTGCATTGCAGTTGCTGCAGTAGGGATGTTTTGCTTCGCCACGGAGAGCGCGCTATACGCGATGTCGCCGAGGGCTGGGATAGCCATCACCAATCTCACACGACCCTTTCTAGTAAATATTGACTGGGTCATGATATCAATCATGATTATTATGTCGCTGTTCTTGCTGTTGGCATGCATTATGTTGCTGTGGTACTACGAAATGCAACTGTGTGCGGCCTACAGGCAAGTTCAGGGGACAAGACTACTCGAACGACGGAGACGGAACCGCGTGCATAACGACAATGCTATATCGCGCCCCTCACATCAGAACTCACAAGCACCTCTCCAGACAAACGGCAGAGAAAGCCCGCAGCCACTCGAGCAGCTCAATGACGCTATAGCGGTTGGGAGGGCAAACGCTAGAGGTCTGGCTGGTCTGACCTACCTCGCGACCCTTTTCATGCCTGTATCACTTTTCACGTCGATGTCAACTCCATGCGGTGCGCAAGGTGTCACGGCTTTCGGCTCCTTACAACGATTCGCTTGGAGGTTCCGGTTCTTTTTGCCGGAGAGCGGCTGCTCGATTACGGACATTGACCAAGCGGTGGCCTTAGCTGGAGGCGCCACTACACTGGTATCCGGTCTCTACGAAGCGCTTAAAGCTTGGCGCGACGAGCGTTTGAAGGCACAAGGATAGCGCACATTGTTTTGAATAGCGCCGCCGCCACAAGATGCCAGTAAGCGCTTACTACTGCGGATTGGGACCCCTGGTGGTGAGGCTACTAGTCATGGTCGTTGAACACGGCGGAATTTTGTAACCGTGAAGGATGGATGCAGATCTTTATGGAGCGATGGTAGGATAGCAATGAAGATTGCCGAGATTTCCGCCATGCGCCTTTCCTCTACTGTATCGTGTGGTACTGCTTGGCTGTAGTGATAGCATGCAACTTCGTCAGACATAACCCAAACGTAGCGAGTTTGAGGACAGGCTCGAGGGCAGATGAGATTGAGGCGATCGACTCAATTATTCAGTATGAACGACGCACATCAATCATCGCCAAGAAGCCAGCTTGCAAAGTAAGTGCTACACACGGAACCTCTCTCAAGAGCGGAGGGTGAGACGGCGAAGTACCTTGCCGTCTCGTGGTGTCAAGCGACGGAGATCTCAAGCTCATGACACGCTGCAGCCCAGAACCGCGCAAGGTCCATCGCTCTCGCCAAGTCGACGCATACCTTCCCGTCGGAGCGGGAGCAAGTTTCTGCCCTTCTTCTGTCACAGACAATCGATCTTGCATATCCTGCTGACTCTGCTGGAAGGCGCAAAGAATGCTCAGTAACTGTGATTCATATGGCTTCGGTCGACTCTCCTTCTTTTCCATTACAAGGATCTGGTCTTGCGTATCCTGCTGGCTCTTCTGGAGGGCGCAAAGAACGCTCAACAGCTGTGATTTGTACGGTCTCGGTGGATTCTGTTCTTCTTCCATCGCGGACAATTGCTCTTGCATATTCTGCTGGCTGCGCTGGATAGCTGAAAGACCCCTTGATAGCCGCGTAACCTCGTCCTTGCTCGGCCGGGGTTGTCGCTTCGCCACAGGCGGTGGCTGTTCTCTCATACGGTCTCGCGGTCTTCTTGACGCCGATCGCATCTCAGATATCTCGCTCCATGGCTGCGCAACCTCGGCTGGGCCCGGGAAACCATCGGTGGAGGTATGTCGTACTCGTCTGTCTGTTCGCAAACGGAGCTGATAGCTAATAGTTTCATCCGCTGTCTCCTTAGTACCAGAGATTTCAAGTTCAGTGTCCCGTTGTCTGCTCCCCCGGCCACTCTCTCTCGCATCCGAGAACGCTGCATGGGTCGGCAATGAGGTGTGGACTAGGCGTCTCCCAGAGTGAAGATGATGTGAGATCCGCCGGAGATGTCGCGCTAAAAGCATAGACGTAGTCAAAGAGGCATGAAATAGTCGGGGTTTGGGAGCATTGGCCTGCATCAAGAGTGATCGATAAGGCTACATCATCCAGGTCGGACGACGTTCCCTGGGCATGATCTCATACCTGAGTTGATTTTGATCTCGAACAGTACGAGGCAAATTCTGCATGCAAGGGACGACCGAGCTACGGTATGAAGGTACTCCCTATAGCTACGAGCAGCAAACTTCGCGTTGTATGGCAGAATCTTGCATGTCTCATTAACAACCGACTGGGTAAGGGAACTGATAGCCTCACACTTGGTCGCTTGGAGATGCGGCGATGACAGTATCGCAATGCTGAGGGAAGTTGTCAACAGCATTACATCAGTAACGATGTCGCCGCAAGACTGGGCGATAAATTATATGACATTGGTCGCTATCAGTTCAACACATCCTTAGGTGGCCATTTGGGCTTACCATGAACTTTCTTCGCAACTCTGATAGCACTCCATTCCAGCGAATGGTACGCTGAAGGCATTGAATGTGGTGACGAGTGTTGATAGCGGGCTGAACAGGAGAGGAGTCGTATTACAAGTGACGGGGAAACTTCCCGTGCCACCCACAAAGTCGCTGGCGCTTCTTTGCAACGCTTGCGAGCGACACGAATACGCATTATCCGCCCGGAAGATCTGGTACTTTTTTAGCTTCTCGGGATGTTTCATGCGCTATGAAACACACGAAGGATGCTATGCGTTCTTCTGAACCGCGGCCTTTGTCGACACTGAAGCGCTTCAGATGGTACGATGGACCGCTCCAGGAGATACCACGTCGCCTCCTCTCTGCCTGACCTTAGCCTCGTCTAACGTTTCACCTCAGTTGGAGGCCGTTCTGATCCTTCCTACTGCCAATATGTTTGCGACGACAATGTCTTCCCAACGACGTGCTCGCCACCCCAGCAACATTCTTCTCTTCCTCGCGCTTCTCGTGAGTATCGCGCTGACACCGCAGGCCATCTCTCGCCACAGCACCTCAGGAACAGAGGCGAGATGCGCATCGGAATACGACGACGATTCGATGCAACAAGCGTGAACCGGGCGGTGGAACCCAGACTCTCGGCGACGCCGTCGTTCCTCGACCCACCCTTCAAGTCTGGGGTACCTTTGCGGGCACCGACTTCATGTCTGATTTCTGCTGTTATCGCCGTCGCCGCCTGTACCTGCAGGTGAATGGCAACAAAGAGAAACGAAGTCCAGAAGAACGTACACAACCTCACCTCCGAGGTCGGCAACGCTGTACCACTGCAAAAAGGCACGGCGGGCAAGAGAGTTTGGACGTCAACGAGGTGGGGGCCCAGATCATTATCCTGCCGCGGGCTGAAAGGTGCCAAGGCGCTCAAGGCCGCCCTCGCGTGATGATCGACCCTCATTTCTCTGCGCCATGCAGAAGACTACCACCGCAGAGTTCTACGTCGACGGCGCCCGGAAATCTTGGCCGCAAAAAGCAATCGAAACTCATAAATCACAGGCGGGGCGCGTGCCCTTCTCTTTCTTCTCTCGTTGACCTCTCTGCTGCAGTTCTTCCTGGACCACTAATACCCTGGTCATTATTGCATCTCGTAGCATCTTGGCACAGCAGCATCGACTGCTCCTCCAGGATCAAGACGCTATCAATTAGCGCTGACGCAGCTGTATATCTATCCATCCATCCCTTGACTAGATACAACGACAACCAGACAACAATCCGTCTTCCGACGTTGACCCTGCAGATCCACTGTGCGTGACTGAGCTGTGCCGCTTGCCATTGCGACTTGACGGACTACTGGACGAAACACCCCAAAGCACCACCCGCCGCATGATTGCGCCATAAGCGACATCCATCTACATTGGAGGAAACCCGTGATACACTTGGAGCCATAGCACCTTGCCGTCCACACCGGAGGGAAACCGTGACGCGCCTGGAGCCAAAGCACCTACCCCATAGCGACATCTGGAGCCATAGCGCCTACCTTCCCATAGCGACAAACAGAGAGTACCATTAGCCATCATGGGGATCTTCAGTTCTGACAAGGAGAAAGCGGTAACCGCTGGCTTTGGCAGTGATACCGACCAGCCTGTGCCCGCATACGCGACTGACAGCCATGGCGACGTACAGGAGGGCATCATTCATGATAATTCTGACGCGCTGCAGCGACACTTGGCCAATCGACAGATTCAACTCATTGCTATTGGAGGTTCCAGTAAGTATATAAGGCCGGCAAGACTCGCCATTGCAGACACCGGCTGACATTTGCCGTACCAACAGTCGGTACCGCCTTATTCGTTTCAATCGGTACAGGCCTCTACAATGGAGGTCCTGGCAACCTCTTGCTTGCTTTTGCGATCCAAAGTATATTCCTGGCTCTGGTCAACAACTGTCTCGCGGAGATGAGCACCGCCTATCCCGTCAGTGGCGGTTTTATCCGTCTCGCCGGACACTGGGTGGACGATGCCCTCGGGTTCATGGTCGGCTGGAACTTCTTCTTCTACGAAGCATTACTGATCCCATTCGAGATCTCAGCCTTTGGACTGGTGGCGTCCTACTGGAGTGAAAGACTCACTGACCCAGGACCAATTGCTGGGATTATTACTGGTATCATCATATGCTACGCTGGCCTCAACATCCTCGCTGTCAAGGCGTATGGAGAATCCGAGTTCTGGCTTTCCGGCGGCAAAGTCATCCTCATCTTCATGCTATTCCTCTTCACCTTTATCACTATGGTTGGTGGCAACCCAGCAGGCGATGCATACGGTTTCCGCTATTGGGAGGACGGTCGTGCGTTCCGAGAGTACATCGGCACTGGAGACATCGGCCGTCTCCAGGGATTCCTGGCGACCCTCGCGACCGCTCTCTTCACGGTGGTCGGTCCGGAATACATCTCCATTGTTGCTGCCGAAGCAGTCCGCCCGCGCATCTACATCAAGGCCGCTTTCAAGATGGTATATGTCCGGTACGCCCTGTTCTTTATTGGAGGCGCTTTGGCAGTCGGCATCATCTGCCCTTCTCGTGATCCGACTTTGACACAGGTCGTCACTGGTAGCGGGGCCCACGGCGCAGCCGCTTCGCCCTACGTGATT
Source organism: Neocatenulostroma microsporum (assembly GCA_022814695.1). Lineage (NCBI taxonomy): Eukaryota > Fungi > Ascomycota > Dothideomycetes > Mycosphaerellales > Teratosphaeriaceae > Neocatenulostroma > Neocatenulostroma microsporum. The sequence continues at coordinate 18,087 of JAKLLW010001149.1, forward strand.
GCTATGCAGAATCTTGGGATCAGCGTTCTTCCAGACATTGTCAATGCGTGAGTCTGATCCTCACATCACTG
>JAKLLW010001150.1:0-18151 GCA_022814695.1 Neocatenulostroma microsporum
GAAGGGCAGGTAGAGTCCATGATTCGGAATCGTCATCAGGACCTTTCGGAGTATCCCATATCTCCTTGCAGACGATTGGCATTAGATCTGGACACTGCTTCAAAACATCGAAGAGCAAATGCCGCAGCAGGCCGTGAAAGGTATGTTGTGACGTCTGACCCGCAAGCCAGAAGAAATGCTCCACTGTGACCACCTTGGCGCCACCAGCCCACTCCTCCAGGAGGGTTGAAGTCTGTTGGTGGCCACAGAGGAACTTCATAAGGGTCGACTTCCCCGATCCCGCTTTGCCAGAAATCCAGAACACACCGTCGCCGGAGCGCAACCAGTCCAAGAAGCCTACCTGCACAGCTTCATCACGACCAGCATTGTTCCTGGACTTGAAGATCCACTCATATGTATCAGCATAAGTCTCCGCTACGGCATCCTGGCGAGCACGCATTCGGTCGTATCGGAGGCTCCACAGAATCCGCTGGGCGTAATCAGCTCGCTTGGTCTCTTGCTTAAGCGATTCGAGGCATTTCACGATATTGTCGTTTGCATCGCGCAATTGGCTTTGCCCATCCAGGATTGTGCGCATTGACTGACGCAAGGTATTGACATTTGCCGCTATATCTGCATTCAAAGTAAGGTCCAGATGAGCTAAATGGTCGAGCTTCTGGCAAACGCTCGATTGCTTGCTGACTAGGTACCACACAGGTCAGCTTGAAATAAGCTGTTCAGACTCGTGAATGGAAGAGCGTACATAAGGCTTGAAGGATGAAGGACATGGCCTCGTCGCGGATCGTACCCATCTCTTTCTCCAGGACCGCTAATGCCGGCTTGCGCCTTTCCAACTTCACAGCATACTGCACACTCCGAAGCTTGCCGGGCTGGCCCTGGATATCAAACTCGCGCAACAACTTTAGCACCTTCTCAGCAAGTTTCTCGCAGTCAGCGGCAAGCTTTGCCGCGTCGCTGTCATATATAGAAGAGCGCACATCTCCATCCTTGGCAATTTTATCGAGCTGGCTGCTAAGAGCCTGCATCCGAGATGCTCCACGTTCGAGCTCGCGGATCTCACCGAGTGAGCCATCGGCTGTCTTGTGGATTGTGTACGCCTTCTCCAGTACCGTGGCGCCGAACTGGACGAACTGGACGATGGCGCTGGCGGCGCCGAGCGCAGTGTATGGGTCGATCATAGCAGCTTCAGGTCAGTGTCGTTCCGAGATAGAAGGGTCGAACTCGGCTTGCGCTCATGTTATGAAACCACATATTGGGGCAGCCTTGCCTGCCAGCATGCGTGGCTGAGCAGCTTCGGCTCAAGCTCAGCCTCCGCTGCAGGTGCAGCTGGGCCGCAGCACGAACGCCCGATGTATGTACTTGGAGCATCGTTGGCAGCACGTTGCATCCACGAGCACAGTCATGTTCTTCGAGCAGCTATGAATGTCGTCAGGGGACGGCTTGTGAGTAGGTCTGGCCTCAAGAGTGTTGACCATTGACGAAGTAGCCTTTAGCGGGACTGGTGAGTACGGTAGGAGGTAGAATGACAGGCGCGTACGTCGCGGAACTGTCTCGTTTTTGCATTCACGTATGACCTGTCCACGGTGGCATATCATAGATTCCATGTCATTGATGAAGTGGGCAGTCCTCCTGGTGAAGAGGACGTGTCACTCGCACCGGCGCTGAAACCTGTCTCTTCCGTTCAAAGTGCAACAACAGGACCGAGACTTGCGAGAATCTCGAGAGCCTCTCACAACGGAACCCTTCCGTCGCGGCGGAGGGCGGAGGTCTCCTTGGCACCACTGCAAGTGATGTCGGGATGAACCGCTGGCTGTCCGCTAGCCTTCTATGTTGCCGACCCAATGGCATTACGGTATGAGCTTCGCGACTCAGTCTACCGGCTTTCAGCATCTCAGAAATAAATGTCAGATATGTGCTGCCAAAGTGGGCCTTGTAGCACTCAGACTTCCGGTATACAGTTCGAGACATCTTCAGGTCGTCTCGCCCAGTATCATTTCCATAAAGTATCCCTCAAGTAATGATACACGTCTAGAGATACGTATTGTTTCACTTATCCCACCCCACTTCCAAATGCCCCGCCTTCCTGCAGGAACAACCTTTCAGTGAGGGCAAACAAAACCTCACTCAATCTCAGATGGTACGCTGGCGGCAACCTCTGACACTCACGGCCATTCTCATTTCGACGTTCGTCCTGGCGATCAGTTTCATACCTCGCCTGCGTCTCCTTTCCGCGCACCTCACGCCAATATATCCTATCGGCCGACAGTACACCACAACCATGTCGGGAAACTACGAGAAAGAACTCAATGTCGCCCTTCTGGCCGTACAGCGAGCAACCCAGCTCACAAAATCCGTCTTCCACCAAAACGCCAAAGGCACCCTCAACAAGAGCGATGCCTCCCCCGTCACAATCGGCGACTTCGGCGCCCAAGCCCTCATAATCAGCGCTCTCCAACACAACTTCCCCTCCGACGAAATCGTCGCAGAAGAAGAAGCCAAAGACCTCCGCGAGAACAGCCAACTTCGAAACACAGTCTGGGACCTAGTCCAAAGCTCCAAACTCTCAGACGAGTCCGGCGAGCAAACTCTAGGTGGAGGGATGAAGAGTGCAGATGCTATGCTCGATATCATCGACAAGGGAGCTAGTCAGGGTGGAAGCAAGGGCAGGATATGGGCTATCGACCCTATTGATGGGACGAAGGGTTTCCTGCGTGGGGGGCAGTATGCTGTTTGTCTTGCGCTTATGGTGGATGGAGATGTCAAGGTGGGCGTACTTGGGTGCCCGAATTTACCGGTTAGCGACAGTGAGCCGTTGAAGGAGGGGATTGGGGCGGATGCTAGTGATGAAGAGGGCAAGTTTGGCGTGCTGTTCTCTGCTGTGCAAGGAAAAGGCGCAGAGAGCAGAGCACTGAGCAAGGGTGCATTGCAGAGTGGCAGCAGCATCAGCATGAAGCCTCTCTCCAACATCTCCGACGCCACTTTCTGCGAGTCGGTAGAAGCTGGGCATTCTTCGCAAGGAGATGCAGCGGCTATTGCGAGCAAACTTGGCATCACCAAGCCTTCAGTCCGCATGGACAGTCAAGCGAAGTACGGCTCCATCGCACGAGGAGCAGGCGATCTCTATCTCCGCCTGCCAGTGCGGAAGGACTACGTGGAGAAGATCTGGGATCACGCGGCAGGTGATCTGATCGTACGGGAGGCTGGTGGGCAGGTCACGGATGTTGAGGGCAACCGCTTGAACTTCCGCCTGGGCAGGACGCTGAAGGAGAACAAGGGCGTTATTGCTGCGCCCAAGGATGTGCACAGCAAGGTCATCGAGGCAGTCAAGGAGGTCTTGTCTGCTAAGCAGTAGAGCTGGCCTCAGGGCTAGAGCGTGAAACTATCAGTGTAGATACCACTGCATCACGATTTAACGCACGCTGAACTAGCATGTTCGTCATGGACTCATCCTTTCACGATCCTGTGTTATTCAAATTCAAGGTGACGTCTTTCATAATGACGCGGGAGATCTTCCCAAACAACCTTCTCAGACATTGCCTCAACCGTCTGCATACTTGCGACGATCAGCGATGCTGTGAAGGCAATTGGCGCATGGCAAGGTCTGGCAGTATGGGCCCTTCACTTCCTCATAACAAGCCACATCCGGCCAATCAGATCAGTCCGTCGACGGGTCGTACGAGGCAGGCGCTTCGTTGGATGCATGTGACAAAGATTGTCGCACGACGTTTTCGCTAGACATGTATATTCTGAAAAGACTATGAAGTACTAAGTACTGACCATGGCAGTCTCGTGCACACCATGGGCACTACACCGCTCCAACGCTGTGTCCCATCTCGATTCTGCTCGTCTTGCCACCCTCATCAGGCATACCGCATACCGATTACTTCTTCGAGATGACCTCCGACTTCCTCAGTAATTCCCCAGCCATTCTTCCAGACATCGACTGAACGACTCGTGCTGCCGATTGTGCAACCTTTAGACCGCCCTCCCCACTAATTGTCGTGCACTGGGCCATTCATCCGCACCACCTTGAAGTCGGCAGGCTTCTCGTTGAACCCCTCCACCCAGCCTCGACCTTTCGTCCTCACGGCCTCCCATGCGCCAACCCTCATAAACGCCACGGCTTTGTGCCAACGCTCCTGGTACGTGCCGTGAAAGTGCTTCATAGTATCCTCGACAAACTCCTTGGGCGCCTTCTCCGCATCGTACCCAGTCTCCTCCCAGTCGTCCATGATGTCGTCTAGATACCTAGTGGCTTGGAAGTCCTCGATCGTGTTAGCAGGATTGTAGAGGGGCGCGTTCATCCGGGTACCAACTTGCATGCCACGTCCTTCGAACATCGCTCGGTTCTGCATGTGCATGTAACCGAACTCCCGTGGCTTGAATTCTTGACGCATGTGCTTGGGAATGCGGCCGCTGGACTGGTTGTACGCTTCCTGGGTGAACTTCTTGCCGTCTTGCTCGATCATGGTCTGCATTGCAGCTGCGGCAGGAGCGAGCAGGCTCGTCTCTATTGGCTCAGACCGAGTCACGGTCTTCGCGGCGTCGAGTAGGAGAAAGTGCACGAGCTCGTACCCGTATCCTATGTTGCGAGGACGTACTGAGGATGATGGCATGGATGCAATCACGGCGGTTTTGATATCGCCGAGCAGTAGTCCAGCACACACTTCGAAGAAGCCGATGTAGTCGAAATTGAGCTTCGGCTCGTCAGCGACCAGGTTCTTCTTGAAGATGGCTAGAAGCTCCAGCGGCGTAACTGCTGTAAGTGTTGCCTTCTTGCCTTTGGAGCCCTTCAATGATGTACTCGATGCGGTTACCGCTGCCTTGTCTGAGAGCTGTCTAAGCACAACATCGATTGAGTCATCTCCAGTCCGTCCCAACTTGTCGGCCGACTCGCGCTGCGCACACATTGCGTCATGGTAGTCTGAAGTGACGTTCACCGACCGGGAACCCGTCGAGATCTTGTTCCTGGGCGGTAGGTCTGGTCTCGGCTTGCGAGCAAAGGTCGTGACGGATACCCCGAACGCCATCAGGAAGTGCCTGAGCATGGCGTCGTGGTCGGCATTGGCGTTAGGTTTCGTCACGAGCGGCTGCTTCGAACCGTTCTGCGCAAGCAGCCAATCCATATCGTGCCAGGACACTGTGAGAAGTCCGTAATGTCTAGCCGCTTTGTACAAGTGCGCCAGTGCGAGGACGATGCCGCCATCGTTCGCCATAAGTGTGCCGTTGTTGAACATGACCAGCTTCATGGAGTAGATGCAAGCTCCCGGAAGCAGAGGAAAATTCAACATCCACTGCAAGGGCGAGACAGTCTCGTAGTAAAGATCTCTGCGCTTCATGATCGATTCAATGTTTGGGTTGGAGATAACGTCGCCGCTGTCGCTCTTTGCTAGTCCATTGACGGTCTTCTCATGCGTCTTAACGACGTCTTCCAGTTCGAGATCCCAGGAGCGTTGCAGGAAGCCTTCACTGAATGTCTTGTAAAATCTCCGGCTTTGCTCCAGTACCGCACGGTGCTGCTCGACTGTAGTACGGTAGGCGTCGGCGCCGCAGGCGGGATTGGAGTAGATCATATCGAAGATCTCCATGCAGGTCTGAGTCGCGACGACCAGCCATATGGGTAAGTGCTCGCCCATGCAGTGTTCCACCAAGCCATCGAAGAACACGTCTTCCATCCCTCTTAGCGGCTTACTGCGTCGCTTCGCAATCTCGATCTTGGCGTCCGCGAACGTCGTTAGCTCGATAAGAGTGTGCAGAAGCGCCTGCTCGAACCCTGGCACTGGCGGAAGCATGAACATGCGAGGATCGTCCACAAACGACATCTCCTTTCCCATGGCTGACAGGATACCTCGGGCTTGATTGCGGTAGTAGCGTAGGAGGAATGCAGCGGATGGGCAGAGTAGGTCTGCAGGGTTGATCGAAGAGGACGCTTTCTTCGGTGCAGCGCCACGCTTGGTGGGGAATATGTTGACCACATTGCCGTGGAGGACCATCCGTATATCCAGGAATTTCTCCAGGTCCCACCAGTTCTTCAAGGCCGGCCACGTTCTCTCGAATTCGTTGCTGGTGCGACGAATCAGGCCGAAGGCCGTGTCGGTGACCATCGTCGCGGTCATCAAGCTGACCTCGCCTCTGCAGAACTCGGACCAAGTCTCGCAGACATACTTGCGGACGTCGTCGAGGTCTTGGAACAAACACCTAAGAAGTGATGGGTATAAGGGTCAGCGGATGTCTCGCAAATTTTGAGGTCCTTTCAGATGTCTGAAACGGCCTCCCCGGGGTGCTACCCATCAGATACGTACCAGATTGCCAAAGCATGATCGTCCCCTTCCTGCTCAAGCTTGATGTCCGCTCTCTCAAGCAATGTGCGAGCTTGAGCGGCGTGGTCTCCCTTCCGAGGCTCTTCTCCGAGCGGCGTCAGAGACGGCTCTTCCACTTCCAGTTGCGCGAACAGGTTCTCAAGCTCCGTTGTCGGGTTGGCTTTCTTTGCTTTGGAAGGCTTACTGCTCTTCTTGGCTTTCTCGACGGCCTCTGGCTGCTTGCATGTAGACAGAATCTCATGAACCACCCGCAGCGTGTCGATGAAGAATGCATGCGTGCGGTTCTGCTCGGCGAGGCCGGTATCATCTTGAATGGCTTGAGCAGCGTACCAATCGGCGCAGGATTCGCGACCAGCGATAACATCTGCGCAGATCTGGAGTACGCTCGCTGGAAGCTCGATTGGTGGCCGAGCGTTCGCAATGGCCTTAGCGAGGGCGATCAGCTCACGGATGCGGACTTTGATGGACTTTGCTGAGTTGCTGTTGCCGAGATGCGCAGCAGCGCTGAGGGAGGTGACGAGATCGGAGACGTCGCAGCATCGGCTTGCCGTCTTGGCCATCCACGCTACAAGCTTGTTCGTGCCCTCTTTGTAGAGGCGATAGCGGCCGATGATAGGGTTGGGCGCCATGGCGAGACGTCGCGGTGCTGATACGAGCTAGTAATCCCGGTACTATAGACGTGCAGCGAAGGCTCAGGGAGGCCGGCGGTGCGCTCGAGTCGCTTCGACTGTGGTAGAGAGGTAGCTGCCAAGCGACGGGCTGTCGTCGTCGGACAAGAAAGTCTGCAGTGCTTCAGCGGCAGAAGAAATCTATTCGAAATTGAGAGAAGATCTCGAACAACGCGTGTAGTGACGTTGGTGTGCAAACGAGTTAATGTGGGGCCATCTTGAATGTCAGTCTTTTAGCGCGGCACAAGCCAGCTACAAACGGGCAGGAACGCATCTACCACCTCGGTCTTCACCAAGCACCCTCGTTACCTCCAAGCGAGCTCAAGAGAGCCTCGTTCACTTGGAGTCCACAGTCATCCGTCCCGCCTGTTCTCGTGCATTCAATGTACATTCTGCTTGGTGACCCCGGCGAAATGCCTGGGAGATGCCAACGGGTACATGCACATCGCCGAGCCCAGGGAGGACGCCGACCCATGCAACAGAAACATGGACGACTGCATAGCTTGCTTCTGTTGAAGTGCAAGGCTATGAAACACCTCGTGTGTTGTGAATGGTAGGGTGGCCTCTTGAGGAAACACTATGGAAAGATGAGCTTTGAGAGACGGGGAGCTCGCAAACTGCCAAGAGGTCGGTCTACACAAATGATGCCCAGATTGTTCCTCGCTCGGGATCAGGTCGTAGTCAACAATACGTGGTCCGCAGGGAGAAGGAGGAGTGAAGAGGCGCATTGAAGTTGTCGCGCTGCGTGACTCAAGTCCACGGGAGGGGCCGCCGTATACGAGTCACATCACGTCATTGTCATCGCTTCCACAACTCTTCCTCACTTTCCTCTTCCTGCATCGCGCAACGCACCATCTTCGGCCTCGAGCCAGAGACAGCCGTCAAGATGCAAGGCTTCAATATGGGTCGATACATTCCGCCGGATCAGGAAGGTACCACGAGCGCCAACAAGCTGAATCGAAAGCGAGCGCCAGGCACGCTGAGGAAAGATGGCACGCAGACTGTGCGCTTCGAGATGCCTTACGCTGTGTGGTGTCACACCTGCAAACCGCATGCGATCATCGCGCAGGGGGTGCGATTCAATGCCGTCAAGTCGAAAGTGGGCTACTACTACAGTACGCCAATCTGGCAATTCACACTGAAGCACGTGGCTTGTAGTGGCTCGATCAAGATCAGGACGGATCCGAAGAATGCCGCGTACTTGGTTACTGCTGGCGGCAAGGCGAGAGACTATGGCGAGGACGGAGACAAGGTACGGGAAGGCGAGGGTGGCATGCCGATCCTGACAGCCGCGGAGCGTGAGCGGCGGCGAGAGGACGCATTTGCTTCGCTGGAAGGCAAGATTGAGGAGAAGCAGGCCGTTAAAGATAATACTAAGCGTATTGAGGAGCTGTCTCGTGAGCGAGACCGCGACTGGACCGACCCGTTTGCGGTCAACAAGCGAATGCGCTCCACCTTCAGGCATGAACGCAAGATCAGAAAGCGGGAAGAAGACGCCACGCAGGCCTTGAAATACCGCATAGGCACCGATATCGATCTGCTACCGGAGACCGAGGAAGACAAGAAGAGAGCGAAGCTGATCACGTTCGGCGACGCTGAGGCGGAGTCAACCCACGATCCCGCGGATATCAAAGCCCTATTCTCGCTGAATCGACATGGGAATTGGAGTCCTACAACCAAGATGCTCGAACGCGACACAGTGAGGATATTGGAAGCTCGAAGCAAAGAGAGCAAACAAGAAGCACTGCGTAAGCGACTTGTCGACAATACCAGGGCGGCGATGAATCCCTTCGGTTCGGGCTCAAAGTCTGCAGCCCCGAAGACTGCGCCCTCGAAGCCTCCGGTTCCGAAGTTTTCGCGATGATGATGTTTGTTGTTACTGCGTTCTAGCATGGTGTTGGGGCGTCGGCATGCTATAGTGCTACAGGAGATACCCATGTGCTCTGCGAAGGCCGAGACTGCGCCAGGTAGTCAGAGAACTGGTTTGACACAGCTGCATGTGTCTACTTGCAACAATACTCTACTCTTGCGGCTGTACGGGCCGTTGGCATGCTCAAGCATGTCTCACATCTCAATGTGGTCTGCTCTCCTTCTGCAACAAGGTAGTGTATGTCTCACATTGCGTTCTTTCATGTTCGCCATGAAGCAGATCCTCCACATCGTCTATTAACACCTTTCAGCTCCCCCTTCTTTCACTATCATCCCAGTCGTAGCCGGAAGCACGCAGTCAGGCATCTTATCAATTCAGCAGTCATGCCAACATACCACGATCTCCGCTTCTCTTACCACCGTCGCAGGTCCATTGGCCGCCGTGCTTCAAAGCCCGGAAGACCATCCACTTACCGAGTTAGCTACGCCTACGAGTCTGACATTCGCGGCAGCAGCGGCACTTTGCCGCTCGAAACCTACACAACCCGTCCATCCAGTACTCGCCTACGTCGCAAGAGCATCATCTTCGTACTCACAGCGCACGAGTACTGCATGCGTAACGACGATTTCTACCATGAGCTCTACGGCAGACTCTTGCGGGAGCGAGAGCACAAGGATGACATCGTGGGAGAGGTGATGGGCTCGCGGGGTTATCATCTAGTGGCAGGGTGTAGGTCTAGATTGACGGACCTGTATGTCTACGTTTGTGAGACGATTGAGTACTTGGAGAATAAGCTGGTGGAGAGGGAGAGGTATGTGTTGAGGGAGCAGTATGCTTGAGACGCCATTGCGAGCCGCGAGATGGATGGGAGTGAGGCAGCATCGAGTACGAAGGCAGTATAACAGTTGCAAAAGGTGGTCGTCTGAGGGACTCTCAAGGGAGGATCGTTGCCATCAGGCTAAGCGGGATGTCGCGTGACAGGGCGATGTTTGACTCTGTGAAGGTGGTATGGAGTCCAGGATAGTTGCCGCCACAACGCCCGTCTATCGTGTAGCTCTCGTGTTACGTTGTCTGCGAATGTCCTGTACGCGGTATTATATCCTGGCAATCCCTCGTGTCTTATACGCCGAATAGCCTTTGCGTGCCGCCGCACCCCCTATTAGCCACCCGCGCTTACGCAGGGTTTGTGAATGTCGCGTTCGCCAAGCTTCCTCGCGACGGCGGCCGGCCCCAAAGCACCCTCTCTCCGCAAGTCAATCTGTATCACAGTTTCGCATTGATGATGGTCGAAGCATTATTTCATGGAACGAGTGAAACAATGTTACAGATGCCTCGGGAGTGACCGGCGAAGACTTTGGAGTACGAGGTGAACAGTGCAGCTGCTGCAGCAGTGGAGACCAGGGGGTCGCATTCCATTAGGACCTCCTACGCCAGATTGTGGAGAAGGACAAGATGCAGGTGAGTCGTCCGGACGAGCAATACGAGGGCGATACAGACATACTTGGAACGATAGAGTTGCTTGGGGTGTTTGGGAAGTGAAGTTGGGCGCAAGAGGGGTGGTCCGGTGGAAACAGAAACAGTGGGCTGACTTATTTGCTTTCCCCTGTGCAGCCTTCGGCACGACAAGCAGAGCTGGAGCGATTGTACCAAAGTCGCAAAAGCTCAGGCTCGCGGGGACATGTGCCGCAGATTTCTATTAGCGACGACAATTACCATCCTACCGAAGCCTTGTCGAGCTACTACGGCGATGAGGACAGTCCTACCACCACTACGGCACAGCGCGATACCAGGCCATTGAGCTTTATGCCATCACCCAACGAGGTATATGAGAGCAGAGGGAACAGAAGAGGCGGAGGATACTTCGATCCGAGCACCAAGATGAACAGCCCTACACGCAATCCGCTGGAGAGGACGAGATCAAGCGAGCAGGTGCCAAGCCCCGTTGAGACTGGCAGCTTGTCGCCGAAAGAGCTCAGGAGAGTGGGGTCACGAGACTCGTCGAAAAGCAGCGGTGGGCCAGGGAGTGGGCCATCATCACCTCCCTCACTGTCGCGGCATGGCTCAGAGACGGCGGTACAGCAGTTCCCGCTGAACGACATTGACTACGAGTCAAGTCCGGCGGCGGTGGCTCAAGAGCTGAGTAATCTGCAGGCCATACGGCGCATGTCTATGAACGTGGATACTGGTGACCCGGATCTGGCTGGCTTTGGCGGAGGGGTACCTACGGTGGCGCCTGATGAAGACGATGATGCGGCACGGTTGTTTTGGGTGCCGGCGCGACTGCACCCAGAGTTGGCACCGAGGGAGTTCAAGACGTTCGTCGAGGACCGCGTGGAAAAGATCAGGAGACGGTCAGGGGACAGTGATAGCTTATCCGTGGAAGGCTTGGAGCGGTCCGGCTCAGGGAGCAGCAGTCTGCGACGGAAGAAGAGTATGCTGTCAAAGGAGATTGATACTAAGGGACACTACGAAGATGGCGCGGAGAGGCTGGAGAGGAAACGGTCAAAGAGGATGCAGGTTGAGGGTCAAACGACGATAACAGATCTGGAAGAGCTGGAGTCGCTTGTCAACGACCCTCAGCAGCTCATGCGACGGATGAGTCTGGACACCGCTCGGAGATCGCAGGACTCTGGCATTGAGGTACCAGCTTCTGAGGATATGCCTATACTACCACCCGGAGGTCAGACGCTCAAACGGTCAACACGGACTACATACCGGAAAGGTAGTCTAAGGAAAGGCGAGAAGGTTCCGTTTTCGAAACGCATGCAAGAACGCCAGAACTCTATGTCGGAAGAATCAGGCGGCCAATCACCAACCGCTGCGGGTGCTGACGAACGCGAACCGATACTTGGTTTGACTAGGGTGCAAACCGAACCTACCTCAATGCCAAGCGGTGCAGAGACGCAAGATGATTACAGGTCAGATGACAGGACAAACTCACGAAGGAGGGCCGGTCTTGGCGCTAGCCAGTCGTCAGAGAACCTTGTCACAGAGCCTGTGCGACAAACGGAAGAAAGGCGGCGCTCTCCACCTCCCACCAAACCACCGCAAGAGGAAGAGCAGCAGCAGCAGCAGCAGCGACGACCACCGCAACCGAAGCAATTCCATTCTCGGCTCGCCAGCGGAGTTGGGAGGACTACTGCGCAGCTACCTGGTTACGTCAATCCAAACCCTCTTCCGCATATCATCGAAACGCTGCCGGATGGGACGAAAGTACCTGTCGGACAGCTCGCACAACAGTACCCGGAGCGCAAATCGTCACATGAAGTACATAGACCTCATCGTGGCGGTGCACATATGCGACCGGTGCCCGGCAGGCAACAAGCTTCGCCCTCGTCGACACTGGACGACATCTCATCCAATCCATCTCCGCTACCTGGAAGCGGCAATACGCGGACAGATGCTCTTACTATGGTGCCTACCTTTGAAGACCACAAGCTGCAGAAGAAGGACAGCCTGCGTAAGAGTAGCTGGAAGTGGGTGTTCGGAAACGATGACGATGAGAAGGAGAAGAAGGCCAAAGAGGAGAAGAGTGCAGATGGTGGAGCGGCTGCAAAGTCGAAGGGCAGCAAGCTGACCAAGCAGCCTGGAGAGAAAGCACGGCTGGATGTGCTGCAGAACTCGATTGATGGGACTACACCCGCACGGGGGCGGGAAAGCCTTGTACTGAATCGAGCAGACGTTCAGTTAGAGGAGAAGGATGAGCGGAAGAAGGACGGCAAAAGATCCTCAGGAGAGAAGAAGGAGAAGGACAAGGATAAGGAATCCGGCCTCCTATCAGCTATCTTCGGCGGCAAGAAGAAGTCCGATAACGATCTGAAGGAGAAGAAACGAAAGTCAGACCGCAGCCTTACCCCCGAACCTCCTCCGAGAATCCTGAAACCAGACATCGACTACAACTGGACGCGGTTTAGCATACTGGAAGAACGAGCGATCTATAGGATGGCGCATATCAAGCTTGCCAACCCGCGACGAGCCCTGTACAGCCAGGTGCTGTTGAGCAACTTCATGTACTCGTACCTAGCGAAGGTGCAGATGATGCATCCAATGCAGCAGATACCCGCTTCGGCACAGCAGAAGGCGGCGCAGCAGAGGAAAGACCAGCCGGCTGAGTACAGTCAGTATCAGCGGTGGCAGGAGGTGAGTAAAGAGGTGTAGCTTTTGTACGATACTGTTGCGGATTCTGACCATTACAGCAGCAACAAGCACGCCAGGAACAAGGCAATAGTGAGCCCAATGGCCGAACGAGCAGTGATATGATCGCGGCAGGCGCAGGCGCAGCACAACCGCATCATCAACCGCGAGGGAGCAGCTATGATCAGCAACATCACAATCGCTCGAATAGCTACGGCAATGACGAGGAGCAAGGTGGTTACGACCGCAGGAGCTCGGAGGAGTATGACAATCGACATGGCAGTCACAGCAACCACAGCAACAATAATCACGGCAGCAGTGGAAGCCAACATTACAATCGAGAAGCCGCGCAAGCTAGAGTCAGCGGGATCATGGGTGGGCCCAAGGGCGAATCACAGTATAGCGTGGCGACTACGCACGATTATCTGGGGTATCCGAAGGACCAGCAGCCTTTTAGTAGTAGTGGGCAGGACGGGGGTTTGTGGGATGACGGGGAGAAAGAGCAGGAGCTGTGGTAGTTACCTGCCGTATGTTATGAGGCCGCGAAGGATACGCTCGTTGAGGCTGAGCCATTATTTGTGCCTCTCGTTGAGGAGCAGTAGATGAGCTGTATCATATCCTTTCGGATCTGTTGTATGAGTACCAACTGCCGAGGCTTTCTGGGAAATTGGCTTCTGGGAGGGCATTGCGTGAGTTTCATCATTGATCGTGGTAGTGTCTGAAACATTTAAGTCAGGAACCAACACGGCGCATCTTCCGGAAATGCGAAAAGGTTCATAATGATCCGTTCTGTTCGCAAACGGACCAGATTTGCGAAGGTATGTACCCGTGGAACGCCAATTCTCAAGTGATCATGTGCATCTATCTACGAAAGCCACACTCCGAATGTAGTTCACCTGACTGGCCCAGAATCTTCCGACAATTACATACAAAGGTGAACCAACCCTCTCGGAGTGCGCAGGCCAGACAACATGGAAGCCCAAGATCCTCCACCGCCGTACGCAACCCTTGCGGACGAACCCAGCAGACGCCGCAGAGAGCGCCTGAAGATGAGGGGCCTTCAAGACGAACGGAGCCCTGGACCTTTATTCTCGAAGTCGTTAAGGGTGGGAATTCTGGCGCGGGGTGGTGGTGCCACCCACCGCGATCTTGAGAATCCGACACCTCTCGCGCGCAACAACGACGAGGAGGTACTACGTAAAACTCGACTTATAGAGTCTATTAGGTATATAGACCTTATAGGCCAGCTTTTGTACAATTCTATCGAGTAGTTATTGCGCGCGCGAGGTGCCCTCTTTTTCCGTAGTTCGAACTCGAATTCGTGCCTTTTACGTGCCTTTTACGTGCCTTTCGAGCGAAAAGTGTCTCTTCTCGAGCGCCGCCGCTATACGCAACTATATAGCCTACTATATACCTCTTCTTAGTCGCCTCGACGAGGAGAGAAAGAAGATATAGGTTATAGACGTATAGAGCGTATACCTAACTCGGCGCGCGTCTCGAAGCTTAAATTTTGTCCTTCTCGAAAATATCCCCGTCTAGCGCCGCCTTTCTACGCTCTTATATAGCTTACTATATACCTCTTCTTTGTCGCCTCGCTTTAGGGATTCGAACGGTATAGGTTATAGGGCGGTAGGACGTAGGGTTGTCGCGCGCTAGAGAGGAGTGTACGAAGAAGACTCGAAAACGACGCGGAAACGCGGTGGTGGCACCACTTCGAAGCGCGCCAAAATTCCCACCCTTAATGACGATAAGAATAGTCAAGCGGAACGTATGGAGGCTGAAAAGCTTCGATACTTCTTGATCTACCAGCTGATGATCGACTACCAAGCCAAAGCTCGATTTACCCTGGACACGCATACTCGGAACCATTACATCTCCCTCGCCGGCAATATCAAGGACTGGCGCGATAACGCCGAGCTCGCGTCACCGGAAGATAAAACCATGCTCGCATGCTACCTCCTACTTCTCACAGCACATTCACAAGCCAGCGCTGGTTCTGGACATTCCGAAAGAGATCGTTTTCCGCAAGACTTCTCGATCACCGCCGGTACCAGAGCGAGTGCGGCCATTATGATACCGCAATCCCACAACTTCTGAGTGACAAGGGTCAAAAGGCGCTCGCTACCAGGTTCCTCGCCGATGCCAATGTGCTCGTCCCTAGACTCGTGCCGCCTACTGATCCCTTGCGACGAATCTTACTGCAAAGGGTGCGTTATGTGCGGAGTATCTACTTCGACACCCTCCCCGGGATCAACGATCAGGTCGTTGGCGTGGACACCAGGACAGGGGAGCTCGACCGGTTTTCTGTGTACCAGCTGTCACAAACGCCGTTTCTAAAACGATGCTTGAAGACGCAGGAGGAAGGGAAGATCACTGTAGCGAAATTGGAGGCTGATGGCTCTGATATGCGTGACGAAGTGGATAACTGCCTCACCAGGTTGTGGGAGCGAGCTAAGAGTGGGAGGGCGCGACGGATGAAGGGCGACCAGGAATGGCATGGACAATATTCAATCCTGAATACCAAACACGGAGAGGCGGCGCAGTGAGCGAGCACCCTAGGAGGTACAGCTTGTAGATGCACACATTCCTAAGAGAAAGGCCTACCTCCCAACGTGGTCGGCGTGGCTTGCGGATCCCAGCAGAGTCATTCGGGTCTCGGTGTGCTGGGCTGGGCTCGGCGTGCGGAAGAGAGCGTCGAAGAAACATGTGCTAGTTCGATGGCACTCTGTACAGGTTACTCGAAAGCTATACTGTTGTTCGTGTTCGCGGCTATCAGCAGTGCAAAAGATGTATGTGTAGGATGGTATATGGTAAGGTTGAGACTGAGCTAAACCTGAGTGTAATGTCAATTCTGATTATGTTGTAAACAGCAAACTCCTAACGCCTGCGAACGCCGTACTCCTAACTTGGTGCTATTCGTACATGGCCGCAACAGTTCTGTCCACTACTCTTGCTGACAGATACTTCGCCAACGATCGATCTGCCTCCTCTCGAAGCCCTCTGCTACCATGCTGGTACTGTCGCATAGCTCTACTGACTCTGTCTCCCACGTCTCGTCTTGGTCGTCCATGTCTCTGAATCTTGGCCGGGAAGCACGGCATGTTGAAGCGCCAAGATTCAGCGATTGCTGCTCAGATTTCGAGTCATCATGCGGCATGTCATCAAGCCATCGATGGATGCGAGACCTGTCGAGACCGGCAATCTCATCGTTCTCTTGGCTGGTTCGGTAACCGTCCTTCACATTGTCTGCGAAGCCCGATCGTTGGTTTACATCCCGGACATCAACCTCTGCATCTGCAGCCTTTTGCTTGGCGGCGAAGAACGCCTCCTCAGCTTCAATCAGCTGCCGTGTAAGACGCCGTCCATCGCAAAGATGTTTCAGATCAAAGTCGACCTGCAGCTCGACCGACTCTCCGGCATCTCGGCGGTCGATGTAGTCGGCAAGAGCATTCTCGTAGACGGCGCTCTTGTCGTCGAAGACCTCCTCAGCTGCCAACATGGCATGTTTGCATTGATGGTACTGCCGGATGAGGAGTGTCTCGGAAGTCGAAGAGTTTGGGGCAGACTGTGGGCGGAGGTCCGGCGAGTGCTTGGTGGTCTCGTCGTTGAAGAGATCATCGACATCGATGGAATCAGACTCAGGCTGCGCCTCAAGTAAGTTGCAGCCTACTAGAACGTCGTCGAAGTCAGCTGTGAGCGCATCTTGCTGGTCTTGCAATGCTCTCTCTCGCCCTTGGAGGTCGGCCTTTGCGATTGAGTACAGCCGTTTGGACTCTGCCAGATGGCTCCGAATCTCCTCGACATCGCGCACTAGCTGGTCCTCCTGGCTGTTGGTCGAAGTATCGTCCGACTCTTGGATCACCTCGAGCTGATACTCAAGCTTGACTTCTTGTCGCTCGAGGCGATCGAGGTCCTGGGCAAGGTGCTCAATGGCACTTCTACGTCGCATAACCGATCTTCTTGTCGCAGCGGTCTGTTGAAGCGCCCTTGATAGCTCGAAGCTGAGTAGCAATGCTGCGCACTCACTGCCGCGATCCTTTGCGGTGATCATCCTGGCTGGCCCGGATGCGTAGTCGGTCTCATCGTCTCCATCGAAGACATAGGCCTCAGCTGCCTCTGTGTTCTCGTCCAGTGCGCCGACGTCCACATGATCGCTTGACTCGTCTGTGTTGACCGAGCTGGACGTAGCGTCCAGATCTTCGCTCTTTACGTCCGCAGGAACAATGTTGGTTTGCACCGCCGCACGGAATGTTATTCCGTGGCCGGTGTTTGTTACACGCGTTATCTGCGGAAGCAGATGGTCTTGCGCAGCAGGCTCTGGCGTGTGCGTGGCGCCGCTACCAACTTGAGACTCCAGATCCTGCTGGTTTGACTTCGCTGACTTGGTGCACAGGAGTGCCCGGCACACGGCTTGAATGCCGTTCGCAAACGGAAAGCCTGTCATGATCGCTTGTCGGTGTTTTGGGGTTGTGTGGTGGGTGTGTTTTGGTTGTATGGTTGTTGGACTCTCAATTTTGGGTATTTTGTATGTGTGTATCAACGTCGTATGGTAGTCCAAAGTAGTGCTGGTGTCTAAATGAGATCTCTGAAGCATGTACGATGCCAAGGTCAATTTATGATGTTTTGCCTACATGTGTTATCCGCTCGTCCAATGTCTTTGTCTGGGACTGCGTTTACTGCAACAACGCATTGTGTTCGACAGCTAAGAACAATATCATTGAGTCATTGCGGACAAAGCAACATCCGTCGAGCGAAGCAACTCGTATGTCGAGCTGTACACAAGGGCGACAAGAGTAACGTCCTGGGCCGTCTGACTGGCAAGGCGGTGCTGCAGGTCCAGATGGCGCGCGACATGTACGGGATCAGGCACGGGCGGTCTTGCAGATTCTGGCGGTTAGTGGGCGTCGAAAGATAAGCTGAGTGTGATTCTTCATTGCGATTCTCTTCATCTCCAAAAGACCGTAGTGGATATCATGGGTATATAGCGCCTACCAATGCAATGAGCCGTTCCGACAAAAGCGCCATCATCGCGAATCCTCTCAATGGCCCATGACCTCATACACATGCTTCTCTTACTTCGCTGCAGCAGCCTGTCTCTGAGCTTCATCCATCAGTCGTTTCAATCTCTCCCGCACGAGGTCCCTGTAAGCGACGAGTGG